>JASCZW010009941.1:0-39481 GCA_034211315.2 Aedes japonicus
CAACATGATAACTATTTCATCACTGCTCCATTATTTGATTGGCATAATACCAAGATTGGTTCCAAAGTTGATTGATAAGTTGCCGTAATTTTGCCACCGATCGCTGGCGACCACTTCGATAACTGTTGCTCATTACTCCGGAATGCATCATCTGGAAATTTCTCCCCCCATATCAATCACGTATTACCCCTCATTGCATTAATATTATATTGTATGTTAAATTAGCACTCCTTCGTTTGAGTTCATCTCGAACAGATCTGCGACCCATCCTTCCACCACCAAAGTCGAGCTGCAAATATAAAAACATAAAAGCATAAAGAAAATCGTGCCGCAGCAATTTGTCATGTCACTTCGTACCATAGCCTAATTAAGACTTCCCGTTCGCTTGTTTGCGATGTTCACTCCTCTGTAGGTAGAGATAGTATTCACCCATTTATCGCTCGCCGGCTTCCCTTTGAAATTGAACAAATCAATTGCAATAATTATCCGACTTCGACAGCGAATCTCTGGCTGGGGCTGTGGCCCTCTCATTATGCATTAGCCGGCCGTCCGTCCATTGCAGATCAACCTTGTTGCAACTCTGTTCTGAACCGTCAACTAACGACCTCCACCGCTGCCACCCAGCACTGGTACCTGTCGCGCGATGACAAGCTCCAACCTGGCAACTAATTAAGAGAGAAAGTGGATGCTTCTTATCGTCCGGTCGCGCAATGTCAACCAGTGCGGATGTTTGTTTAGTTGTTTAGTTTGCATGTTTGTGTGTCGTTCTTTTTGCCTTTCCTCACTCCAGAGATTTGAACTTTTGAAAGTGATCAGCTAAATCGACCGTAAAATGAACTCGTTTCCATATGCATAATTCATGCGACCCTCCGTTAGAATTCTCTGTAATCCCATTTTAGATAAATTCCAAACACACACATTGGACGCACCGAAACGAAATGACCTGGAACTCGAACCCAACGGGTGGCGTCCGAGAAATCCAATTCCAAACAGGGCAAATCGGGCGGAGATTAACCATCGTTTGCCGGGGCTGTTATCGGCCGTTGGGAGGAATTCTCTGTTCCTCCTTTCAAAGATACAGGTGGCTCTTCACCGAACTTCGAAACGCCATGACATTCCCTTTGCCGCTTATTATTAGCATCATTCTCAGTGCCCATCTTTGCTCCGGTCTTTCGTTCGACAACGAAAGCGACAATCCGTAATAGAATAGCGCATTGAATATGCAAATTTCAGTTCAATGGAAGACGGCGATAGCTTTCCTTTCTGAATGCTGGCTTTAAACCTTCCCTCTCGGGGAACATCGCCATCAAGATATGGGTCGAAAAAGCGTAGGCCCTCTCAATGAAGATTTTCTGCCGTTCGTTCGTTTGTGGGACGGTATATCGGCCTGTCAAAGAACAACAAGATTACGTAAATCTAATTGACAGTGGACCATGCCGATTGTGGCTCCAAGTGGATGGTTGGAGAGTACTCGAGGCGGCTGGTGTTTCGTTTGAAAGCATCTTTTTCTCAATTGCAATCGCCACGGATGACGTGTGAATGAATGGTATTTTGGAACTTCAAGTTGAATTGGAGGTCGTTTTCGGTATTTTTTTAAAATGTGCTGAAGGATGTCGTCTGAAATTGAGGTGTGGGAATGTTTCCAGTTTTGATGAAGACAATTACCCTTGTCCCTCGAAATGAGTGACAAACGACGAAATTGCTTTGCAGAGCACACACATCAGAGCCGCAAATTCAAATTTCACTCCCAACCAGTGGTGATGAGAATATTAAATATATTCCTTCAATGCACTGAAATAGAGGCAACCTTAAAAGCTAGAGCAACTATCAGCGCGGATTTGACAAGCGATATTTGCTTGAACAAAGCAGTCATTGATTTTTGAAACTTCTGTTCATTCCATCATGTGTTGTTTTCATTATCGATATTCAGTCACATCTAGATGATAATAATTAATCAGAAATTTTCGCTGCTTAAACCGGACCAAGGCGCAATTCATCTTATGCGGTGATTGTAAACGATAAACACGTTCGATCACATTACCTGCGATCATCGAGATTGGGCAAACTGATGCGGCTATTGCGGCATCATCACCTCAACTCACCGAACAGGAAGAGCTATCACGAGCGATCGATCCCCAACCGGTTCACGAGCCAAGTTGCAAAATATTGCGCCACCGTCGGAGATCGCAAAGCTGCACGGCGGGTGAAAACTGGCGCTTCCGAAATGAGTAAAAAAAGAAGAAGAAGAAATGGTTCAATCGTAACCGGTAGACATCAATTCGCAGCGGATAAATGAACCTCTGACTGGTTGGTCACTTGCCCGTTTAGGGTGGTATGCCACTCGAAGCGTAATGCCGAATTGGATACTGAAGACCAGATCTGCGAGGTCGATCGGCCGCTTCCGGCGTTAATTGAAGTCGGTTGGATGCGGAATGAGACTTTAGAAATGGCGGCCACGCGTAATTTAGATGATCATCAATGGATGTGAATGATTTTGCAACTGCTGGAACACCCGGAGAAGGATGTTTGAAGTGAGAGTGAAATTTTTATTGAGTTTATATTTCCACAGCCATTGCGGGAAAATTGCAATCGGTTTATGGATGAATTAGTAAGGTCCTGTCGACTGGAAGCTCCGTTGGATTCGCTGGAGTTAATGGCTTTGTTGCTGGTGGCATAAGATGTCATGAAATGGCTTACGGTTATTAATCTTGCGTTGTAAAATCATCAAATATTCGAGATGCTGTGGGCGTTGGAACGCTGCAAAAATTTGAAGACAGTTTAATATTTTGATAAGAATTTGTTTATTTCCAATTGTTGTTTAATATGGAATGAGTAAATAAAGCATCACATGTTGTACAAGTTTACATAACATCCCGTGAACCAAATCAAAATGGTGTTTCAGGCATTGCCTTCAAACCTCTACATGCCAAATTTGGTTCGATTTGCTTGACTAGTTCTCGAGTTATGCAGAAATTTGTGTCTCATTTGTATGAGAACCCACTTTCCTGAGAGCGAAGGGTTCTCAAACAATCATAAGAACCTTCCCCAACCCCAAATCCTCTGCATGCAAATGTTCATGCTGATCGGTTCAGATCTTTTCGAGTCTATAAGAGGGGTCTTGAACCAACATAGAAACATTTCTTGCCTCAACAAACCTCAACATGCCAAATTTGGTTTCATTTGCTTCATTGGCTCTTGAAGTATAATAAAAATTGCGTTTCATGTATATGGGAGTATGTAATATTCCTCTCCTTCGAAAACTTCCACCCGCAAACTGGTTTCATATGCTTGATTGGTTTCCGAGTTATACACAAATTTCTATTTTATTTGCATGGGAGCCCCCTTTCAGAAAGAGGAGGGGATTCAAGTTACCTAAAAAACATTCCTTGCTTTCAAAAACCTCCACATGTCAGATTTGGTACGTTATGCTTGAATTGTTCTCGAGTTATGCAGAAATCCGTTTTTCATTTGTATGGAAGATCCCTCTTTCAGAATTTGGAGAGGTCTCAAACTACCATAGAAATATTTCTCACCACCAAATCCTCCACATACAAAATTTGGTTCCATATGCTTGATAAGTTATCGAGTTATGCAGAAATTTGTGTTTCATTTGTATGGAAACCCCCCTTTTACAGAAGGCGGAGGGTTCTTAAGGTTGCAGGATTCATCAACATTTTTTCGTCATCATCATAATCGATTGATATCAGAATTCTGGAAATGAAAATGTATTCATTGTGATCCGCTTGGCAAACAGAATACAGTGAATACATTTTCACGAACTATGTTTTGATTTTGAACGAAAAAACTGCTTTAGAATTTTTGATGATGACTGAAAATTGATGATGAATCCTTCAACCTTAAGCCACCATAGACACATTTTTTGTCTTCAAAAACCTCTACATGCCAAATTTGGTTCCATTTAATTGTTTAGTTCTCGAGTTATGCAGAAACTTTTGTTTCATTTCTATGGGAGACCCCCTCCCCCTCCCCTAACAGAGAGAGGAGGGTTCTTGAACTACCGTAGAAACATTTATTACCTTCAAAATCCCCATATGCCGAATTAAGTTCCATGTGCTTTATTAGTTCTCGAGTTATTCAGAAATTTCAGTTTCATTTATATGATAGACCCCCCCCCCCCTTCCCTTTCTAGAGAGAGGAGTGGTTACATACCACCATAGAAACATCTCTTGCTTCCAGAAAACTGCACAAGTAAAATTTGGTTCCATTTGCTTGATTATTTCTTGGGTTATGCAGAAATTTCTATTTCATTTGTATGGTAGCGTCCCCTTCCAGAGAGGGGAGGTGTCTAAAGCCACCATAGAAACATTTCTTGCTTCTAAAAATTTTCACATACTAAATTTGATTCCCTTTATTTTTATTAGTTCTCGAGTTAGGCAGAGATATGAGTTTTGTTTTGTATGGGAGCCCCCCTTTTCAGAGAAGGGAGAGGCTCTCATACTATCTTAAGAACCTTCCCTGGTACCAAAAACTCCTCCATAAAAAATTCCCGCCGATCGGCTCAGTAGAGCCTGAATCTATAAAGTTCAGACAGACAGACAGACAGGCAGACATTTTTATATTTAAAAAGTGATGAACTTTTGAATTAATCTTCGAACTCTGCTTTTTTAACGTAGGGTATGGAACAGCTAGCACCTCAGGACCCTATTCCAAGCACGGGGTAAACGTTAACCTACAAAGCTCATTTTTTACAGTATGGTGCTTCACTATATGGACCACCATACTGCAAAAGATAAGCGGTGTGGGTTAACGTTTACCCTGTGCATAGTAATAGGTCCTGCTTAAGTTCCCTACCCTATTTCTAAATGCATCATTTTAGGACATTTACTAAAATGATGCTAGTGATTTGAAAATTTACGGCTGATTTGAAAATTTACTCTTGAAAATTTACTCCTTAGTGGATTAAAATTAATCCTTGATTCCTAGAAGTATAAAAATAAACTACCCAAAATTTAGGGCACATCCTAGAAAATTCATAAGGAGACTCCCCAGAGTTTTGGAAAAATACTTTCTAGAGGTACAAGAAGTGACTTCACCGAAAAAAAATTTCTCCGAGGGTCACACACAATCTTCTCAGACGTATAAAGGGCACTTCTTAGTATTATAGTTCAAGCAGGATTATTCCAAAAAATTACTTCCCAGAACTTCAGAAGAGAACTTCCTGGAAAATTAGGAGAGAAATTCTCAGAGCTTCTGGACGAAGCTTAGGGAAGAGGACTTCTTTGAACTTTGGAACTTTCCAGAGGTTCTGGAGTTCTTCCCAGAAATTCAAGATGAAAATTCCCAGAAGCCTCTGCGAATTTCAGGAAGAAACTAACCCTGGAGGGCACTACCAACAATTTCTCACAAGTTCAGCAACAAACCTCCACAAAGCTCATGATTCTTCTGAGATGTTCAGGTTTTCTTAGAAATTCCAGGCGAAACTTCTTAAAAGTTTAGTTGGAACTTCTCAGAAGTACTAGAGCGCTTTCTCGAAGTTTAGAAAAGAAAAGGTTAGAATCAGAATATCTCGAAGTTCTAGAAGAAACCTCTCCAATGAACAGAAAGCAACTTTCCAGAAGCATTGGAGGTACTTTTCCGAAGTTTGAGCAAGGATTTCTCAGAAGTTCAGGAACAAACTTTCCTAAATTTAAGAAACAAACTCCCAAAGTTTAGACGAGGATTTCTCAAAAGTTTTGAAAGAAGGACTTGGAGTGGACTTTCTAAATGTTACAATACAATTTTGCTCGGAGTTCATATGGGACTTTTCAAAAGTTTAGACGGAATAAGCACAGGAAAAAACTTCCCCGAATTAAAGGGAAAAACTTAAAAGAGAGAGAAAACTTCTTATAAATTCAGTAACAGACTTCCTCAAAGTTCACAAGTAAACTTTCCTTAAGTTCAGAAGAGAACTTCTCAGAATTCCAAAAAAATTAGAAGATTTTCCAAAAAAACATGAGAGAACTTTACCAAAGTTTTTAACACAGTTCAGGATGGGACTCTTAAAAAGTTTAGAAAGTAATTAGGTTCAGAAAAAACTTACCAAATGTTTCTGGAAGGTTAGGTTAGGTTGATAGATGTGAATTTCCAAGAAAATCAGGAGTGACTTCCAATAAGTTCATGAGGAAACTTCCAAGAATGTTAGCAAAAATCTATTCAGAAGATCAGGAGAGATCTTCCCTGAAATTCAAAAGACGAACGATGAAGTAGCCTATAGAATCATTCATATGACCATTATGATATTCATTGCTCATGACACTACATTGAAATATGGTAGAGACCAAATAACAATTCCTTGGTTAACATCTCACTTCGTTTGTGAGATTTTATCGGTTTTGTTTTTAAATATTTGTAAGGACGTGGCCAGTAGGAAAGAAGCGGGTCTTCAATACTCTACATTTTTGGCGAAATGTTAAGCGGACGTGGATTGGTTTACTTCAGTGACTATGCAATATGCGAATGTTTTATGCTATGCTATGCCCTGCTAGTGTGATTGTTTTGCTAGTACAATCATACCTTATGCCAAAACGGTTATCAAACCCAGCCACCGACAACATGGTTTTGCATTGTAGCCGCGCCTTTCCCCTTTGCTCTAAGAAATTAAGAATCCTTTTGTTGAGTTGTTATATTGTCTAATGATTATATTTCTCCCTCTTATAATTACAGGTATGTCGCTAATTTCAAATAACACGGAAATCGATGAACGCTCACGGACTTGGTAAGAAATTGATCATCAAGTCTTAAATCCCCTCTTTTCGTTCGTCTTGCTAGCTTTGACACTTTTTTTCATAGAGTCTTCGTTTGCTCAACATAACTTAGTGTTCTAGAAGCACTTCAACAATACCTAATTGAAAGCTTTCAACGCCCACACCAATGCATGAATTTGAATATTGTGTGGCAAGCACGATGATACTCTGCGATGAATTCGATGGATAAGTGCACCTAGTGTCAATCTGCTTAGTGAGAAGAACGTCGTGGATTTTATCCCAGACCCGTTCATCCTTACCTTCTATCACAAGGTCGAAGGGTTCTCTGCATCGCTCTTAAATGCCAATCTCTACCGGCTGCAAGAACGTGGGCAGGACAGTTCTCGATGGTAGAATATTTTTTTCTTCCATCGATAGAATTAGTGTTCAATCCAGAAATACTGCTTTCTTCGATGGATGTCTATAGCACTCGTACAACCAGCTAGGGTTTGTACAACATTCAAATTTGGTCTGACAAGGGCAATGTTAATACCAATGCTCTATACCCAGGGTAGTCTGGATAATATCTTACCCGATTCCCAATCAATTCCTTGACCAAATCGAGAATCAAACCCATCGCATCTGGTTAGCTAAACCGTGCTCTTTCCGAGTGAGCTTCCAAAACTGTCTTCCTATGAGGTATTAGATTATGATTGCACTGATTTTTTTTTAAAAAAAGAGCATTACTTAAAGGATATTACGCATTAAAGCAGAACTGAATTAGAGTCAAAGGAGACATAAAGAACCATGTTTATTTGATAACCATAAGAGCAAAAACTACAAGGTACAGCCCCATTGAGTTTTAGGAATGATGACATAAGACTACGCAACTAAATCTAAACCAATTAGATTTTACAATGAAATGTTTTCCAAGCGCCTTTTTTTCGATTAACTAGGTCGTCCAAACTGTACTGGAGTTCAGAATTTAAGATCTACAGTTGTAACAGTATTTTTTATCCGCTTAACGATGTTATGATATATATTCAAACATCTTCAATAAATGTCATGGAAGACCAACGAAAATTATGAGATAATTTTGGGATATTGATTCCAAACCAACTAACTTAACTTTGTATAGCCCACAAAGCTACAGTTACAATGAAGTCTGTGGACGTTTCAGAATATTCATTGAATATTTTTGAACAGCTATCGTAGTTTTGAATAGCCCAAGAGGCTACGGTTACTACTGTATATCTTATGTTCTGAACTCAAGTAAGTTTTCATGAACTTGAACATCCCAACATAATCTGATAATGACTGGTGACCTCACAGAAGATTCACTGAATGTGTCAGCTTTCGACTGTAGATACTAATTTCTTGAACTCAAGAGAAATTTTGGTGATCTAGAACATCCCAAGATATCTCATTATATCTGTCAACCTTCCAGACAACGCACTTAATTCGGTCAAATACACATTATTTTTTTGTTCGGTTCTGAAAGCTACAGTAACAGCTGAAGATTTTAAGTTTTGAATTCCAGGATTGTTTGGACAACCTAGAAAATTATCTCATAATGTCTGTAGTTCTTCCAAGATATTCAATAAATATGTTTCAATACACAGCAAAGCTTTGCGTAGCCCAAAATTTTTTTGTTGCAACTGTAGGTTCTAGGATCTGATCTCAAGGATAGTTTAGATGACCAAGAACATGTCATATTGCTTTATAATGTTTGTTGTTATTTAGGACTATTCATTGAATATGTTTGAGTATTAATCGTAACTTTGTATTGCCTTAAAATTACTCTTACAACTGTAAATGTTAAGTTCTGAACGCCAGGATAGTTTCGATGACCTAGACTTGAACTTATGGCAACGAATTATCTAAACTCCAGCACAATTTGGAGAACCTTGAACATCTTATATGGCCTGATATAGTAGATCATTTGATATGAACTCTAGGATGATGTGGAGATACATAGGATATCTTATATGCAGAAAAATATATTGCATTTTGTGCACACAGCCTCTGTGAGTCTGTTTGAGTATGCTTGCTTCGTCAGAACTATATTATAGGTGTGGTTGATTCAATAGATTTTATGACTTGAACTCCACAACGACCTAGAGCACCTAGTACAACAAATATACATGGAAATAGGTCGAAAACGATGCGCACTGGTACTACAAATAAACGAAGACATTATCCAATGATAGGGGCATTACATTAGTATTGGTTGAACTAATGGTAACGAACTATCTAAACTCCAGCACAATTTGGAGAACCTAGAACATCTTATATGGTGAGAAATGGACCAAATTCTATTCGTATAGCTCTTTTGAGTCTGCTTGAGTATGCTGCGTTGCTGAGGACAGTAGCCCAGTAGATCATTTGATCAGAACTCCAGGACAATTTGAAAAGACTTGCACGACTGATATGAATGGAGATGAATGACAGATAATTATTACAATCTTCTTGAACATTGTTGGTAATTTTTCATGTATGTAGGTCCTATGCTCAGATGTCATAGTGACATAGTCCATGATCAACATTCTAGGAGAGTTTGGACGACCTAGAACATCCCGAAACATATATATTATATATAGTATATTGTATACTATTCATGTGCCGTTTGTGTTAAAAAGTAACTAAAAACCATAAAACCGTTTGTAAAAAAAGTGCAAAACAAAACAATTTCAATTTCATCATGAAAAATACCCTCAAAACCAACTAGACACAAAAAGAAGCGGGGATGGGTTGAAGAGAAGTACATGTATCCAAAATTTAGGACGACCTTTCTCTCAATTTTAGTGAAAGTTTCAGCGGGAAAAGATAAGGCATCAGTGAGTTTTCCAATTCCTCGTTTTCAACATAAAAAGTCCGTCCTGCTCCTTTAAAGGTTAAAGTAACATAAGCACTTGGGCAGTTACGAAAATATCCATCCCGAAAAATCTTCTTCGATGGTCTGAAACGCCACCAGCTTGTTAATTTCATATCTCTACTGCCTAGACTATATAAGGCCCCATTCTGGTGAACCACTTTCCATTATAATTCAATAGGCTATTTCCACATATTAGGTACAACACCTATGGCACACCCACACACACTCAGCCACCTCAGTGACGATGACGAGCACGAGCATGTTTGTACATAGCGTTCGACCGGCACAACAACGAAGAACCATCGAGCCGCTTGGAAACGATACCCGAAGAATTGAACAACAATGGAAGTACGTGCGGGAATCTGAATTCAATTGACCCATAAAAGGTGTTATTCGGTTTATGGTCAGTTCTCTTTCTCCCGTGCCTCGAAAGCGTGGCACCAAACAGTTTTTATTTTAGAAAATTCGAACTGCGCGAACGTCAAACAATTTTGCAACAAATCAGCAAAACGCAACCAATCAATCACGTCGTTTGCAATTAGAGACAGTCGCCATTTATCGGTCGAATTTATTCTAATAATTCTCAATACGTTCAGTGTGAGGTCCGAAGTACAATTCCGTCGGCAGAAAACTTCCTGCTCGGTCCCCTTCGACAACAAAGTGGCGCAACCGAAGCGGCCGGAGACCAACCAATTAGCAGTAGCTTTGAAGAGAGCGAGCTGGGAGTCTGGCATTCTCTCGAAAGCTCCTTGAGCTGTCGCTTCTACGAGTCGCTTGCCGGGCGGCTGAGTGTGGATGCCAGTGGTCATTAAGTCAATCTCACGGTTCAAATCAGCAGCTGCCAGTTTATTGACGACGGACCATGACCATAACTCACATACGGAAATGTTTATATGCGACTTATGATGCGGTGTGGCAATCCAGGGGTTCTCCGATTATCACGATCTTCTGGCTTTGAAGCGGCCTAAGGCAGCTAGGCTTGACAGTGCCAATCGATTACTCTTCCAGTGTCGGAAGCATTTGAATGGAATTTTGAAATTCATTTAAACCGCCTCGACTTGGCGTGAAGTCGAGGTGCATTCGGATGGTTGCACATGCGATAGAAGCCAGTTTTCCAATTTGAGGTTTACGAAATTGTTTCGACCTGTCATCGATCGAACAGCGCAAGCGTTTGGAAAACGATATTATTATATTCAATCCTCGCCAACGGCCATGCCTTGCCGTGACTCGGAGCATCCGGCTTTTAGTTTGGTTAGTTTGGTAGGTAAACAATGTTTCCTCAGTACCAATAAATAGCTCCGGCACTTCTGGAGGTTTGCTTACGAACACGTTGAGTGGTGCGCTTAAGGGTCATTGTACGGGCCAAGATCCGTCTGAGATAAGTAATCTCAAGTGGTTGGGGTACTTGACTACAGGCTGGCGAGGGTGCGTACAATTGAGTTGATTTTCCAAGCATTGAAAGTGCGTTTGAGGTGTGTTTGACACATCGAAAACAGAAAACAGCGGCGTTATGTTTCGGTTCAAAGTTGTACTAGATCAGCCTACCTAGATGATCTGTAAACGTCGGGAATTTTTAAAAAATTGATCCCAATTAGTCATTCAAACCATCCTCTGAAGGAAAAAAATAATAACTGCTAAGAATCCTGTGTCTATATAAACTGGTGTCAACGCCATACATGTCCTTCGGAACATTTTTTCTGCATGTCAGTCAATCAATCGTGATCTTCACACGACGCTAAGAAAAGCTTTTGACTGCTAAAGAAACATCACGAATCATCGAATGAAGATGTTTCTAATGCTTATTCGATTTCGTATGCCCTACGGGTGTGAAGGAAGGTTCCAATTATGATGGAACAAAAGAAGATGAGAACCACTCTCAAGGTTTTAACCGAAAATCATACAGGCACATGCTGTTCAATTTGATTCCATGTTGTGCCGTTTTCGACGCGCGTCTGTAGAGGTTTGTGGAGTCACTCAAGTTTTTGACAAGTCGACAAATCAAAAGCATCGACATGAATAAGACGGATGGTTTTTAATTGTCAACTTGTCAATGCCAACACGATTTACTCAAACTTGAGTGGCTTTATGTTGGTAAAGGTAAATCGGAAACAACTCACAATTGGGTTAGATTTGTGACTCTGCAACATCGAACTAATGCAGACAGGGATGACAGATTATTTTCGGGTGCATGAACCAAAATGGGATTATTTGATTTTGCACTACACGGTAAATCTGAAGCATGCAATTATGACTTCAATGTAGGCACTTTGCTTCAAGACCGGAGTTATGCATACACAGAAAAAACTGTTGTAGTATAAACTACCATTTTAACCGACTATGCCTATCTTTAAAACTACTATGAAATTTCAGTCAAATTTACTAAGTTTATGGTAAAACCTTCAACATTTGTGGTATATTTGACAGACCTCATATTGACATCAACTGCACCATGGTTGATCTAATCACAGGCATGGTAAAATCAAACGCATTTATAGTTAGCTGAAAATTGTTGGTGGTTGCGCTTAATTTAACCCTCGAAATGGTAGTTTCTACTGCGGCTTTTTTTTGCGTGTACAATGCCGAAAAAGGTTTTATGCAAAAATGTCAAAGAAGATTATACACACAGATAAAAAGAAACATTATATTTTCTGTGTTATTCAATGCACATAAAGGGAATGCTACACTAATAAAAAAGGACACATATTTATTGGCGAAAATCTATGTGGAATTTTGCATAACGTTTATGTGTCCACACATAAACAGAACCCAGGGAGAATCACAAATAAAGTTTATGTGCCAAATGAAAAATATGTGTGAACATACATTGAGTTTATGTGTACACATAGAGTGTATGTGGATTAACGCATAGATATCATTTGTGGGTCAAATTGCAAAAAATTATTTACGCACTTGTTTAGAATTAATTATTTCTTTCTGCGCACTCAGGCAAATAAACTTAAGAATTTCATAAGGTTCAACTTATGAATGATGCTTCGGAATTTCATAAGGCTGACTTATGAATGGATTTTATTTCAAACGTTGTTGTTCTTGTACGCCTTAAAGCTTTCCTGATTACAAGTGTTGATATACTAGTGGGTAAGTTACTGTCCCTTAACCTCATCGTTTATTGTTCGAATCCATATTTTTATTTTTTCAGCATCATTACATTTTATAAGATACATTTATGAAATGCATACCGATTTCTTATAACAATTAATCATAACGCAGTTTTAGGAATATCGAAAGTTTGTTTCGCTGAGTGTACACTCTAAAAACAAATCAAAAAATTTTGGCATTTTGCAGCATGTGAAAAAGATTAGGAAGTATGTATTTTTAAATGAGATTGTGTGTAGAAACTAGTAAGCTTATGCAGGGGCAATCATTAAGAATTCCGCTGTAGCTCACATGGATTTCAGTATCAATGTGATGAGTATATGGTTAGGATGCATGTATCATTGTGTTCTATTGAATATCCAACACTTTCATAGGTGCGCATCGTCACGTCATTGTGGGATACGAAGTGAATGTGAAAGAGTGAGTTGATTTGTTCTGTCATGCCTGTCGTGCTTTGGCATTGATCGATTTGTTTCGGTGGGAAATATTTCGAGAAAGATTTTTCATTAGGGCCTAACAAATTTAAACAAACTTCGGTAAACTTCTCGTACTGCAAAATCTACCCATGTAAGCTTTATTTCTAGGACTCGAGAAACGCAATTAAGAAGAACGATTAATTATTCCCATTTCATCTCAACTACCTTTATTGCTTATATTGACAGATATGTGTAATATACAAGTCGAGTATTAGTAAACGACACTGAAGAAGTCTGTACATTGTAGACAAAATACGCGTATCTGTCAGAATAAGCAATGAAGGTAGTTGGATTTAAAAAGAAATTACCAATCTTTCTTCTCATTTTCTCATTAGAGGTATTCCACTTAAAAGCTCACACTTACCAGCATTCACGATTAAGAAGTTTATCAGGGATATTATAAATTTCTCTTCCTCGAGTAATTCGTGATAACGGCCTAAAAGCCAATTGTAAACAATGAATTTAAACGTTGATTACTCACGAATCTCAAAATTGAAAAGAAGTCCTGGTAGAGTAATGTTTGCTCTGCGATTTGGTGTAAGTGGATATCGTAGGACTCCTGTGGTTCGTGAGATATCAATATTTATAGTTTTTTTTTTAAACAATTGGTTTTTAGACTCTAATCATGAATTTCTCGATAGTCACCATTTTTTATTATATTCAATGGAAATGTATCACCATTAAATAACTAGAACTCACAATTCCTAATCTTAAATTACAAATTGTAATAAATAATCTCAAATTATAAATTATTTGCAAAAATATCAAGAAATTGAATGAATTTTCGAAAGTACGAGTTTTAAGCTCTTTTTCTGCACTACTGGCCTCCCTGTTGAAGCATTGGCCATTTGCTCCGCATTGATAACGTTCACGTGTTTGTATTGGTTTGGTTTTCAAGTCCTTCGCTGTGCGCCGTTAGTTACAATCATGTTGTTTTGTTTAGGTTTTGGGGCCTTTCAATACTATTTTATAAACTGAAAAACTCATATTTAGGGTAAAATGGAGTAAAACTAACCATTTACCGATTCCGGCATGGCATGAAACCCGCACCGTTTGATTCCTCAATTTTTTCACGTAAGCTAGGTCTCTTTCCAGACATAAAAAATCAGCGGTGTTTGTAGTTATAGGGGAAAAAACTAAAAACGCATATTTAGAGTGAAATGGGACAAAATGAACTGTTTTTCGACCCAGCACAGAATGAAACGAGCCCCTTTCGGTTCTTTAGAGATTTTCACATAATATACGACCATTTTCAAGCAAGATATGCAGCAGAGATTGTAGTTTTACAGATATCGCGGGAATTAGATTTAAAAAAAACCTTACCCTTACAGTTTAGTATTTACTCAATTTCAGATAAAGACAGCGGATTTGACCTGCAGAATCGTTACTTGAAAGAGGACTGACGGAGGGCAATGGAATTCGAGTTTACCTCTAAATCGTCAATGAATGCGAGAGAATTAAAAAAAAATTCCGATGAATTCGTTTTGTAATTCCGTAACGACTGTCGATCTATTTACTGTGGTTTTCTGAAGTAGCTACTCAACAAATCTCTATTAACATACCCAGTGAAATGGGAGGCCTTTCCTTTCTCCATGTGAATTATAGGTTAGGTTAATTTTTACTTCACGTTTTTTTGACTAAAAATTACAAACAAAGCAAGTGGAGCAAACGATTCTTGAAAATTCCACGCCTAAAGTCTTAATAGAATATGAAATTTGTGCTCCGAAAACTTCGAAGTGATAGGAACTTGATCCCGTAGGTCCTTAGCGCGTTACGTCATGTATATTAACCCTGATGTTATAATTCGCATTAATGACATAGCTAAACCGCGTCTGGAGCTGTTTAGATAAAGACTATCTCAGCGTTGCAGTTGCTCAAGCAAAGTGAAAAAACTGATTGGTCATTCCATGAAGGAGCTGTCTAATTTGAGAACCAAACTAGTGAATAATAATAACTAATTTTCCCAGTCGGGAAAATTTGGCAAAAATGCGGGAGACAATCGGGAAAAATGCGGGTATTTCAAAATTAAGATTGAGTGGCCACCATGTAAATAACTTTCTCGAAACATACTTCAAACCGCAGAATTGCAACAGATTCCGAATGAAGTTTTCAGAATAACAAAAACATACGTGTTATTAACAAAACAAGACTGAAAATTTTAAACATTCTTCGACTGTCAAAAAATGACATCAAAATTGCTTGATGTTTTTATAGGTGTTTTTATTTTAACCCTTGGATCGGTAGTTTCTACTGGTCATTTATCTTCAAACGAAGCCGTATTCTGTCAGTTTGAAAGTAGTTTTCTCTTGCACAACCTAAGATTAACTTTTTGTACACATGTAGCACTGAGAGTAACTCAAACATCCCCCATTCTTGAATGAGAAGGGGTTCAAACTTCTGTCAGAACATGCTTAATGAACATGCTCAGAGAAATACACATTTCGTGTTTTAGTTGGCTGAATAATTCTCAAGTTTTTTTTTATTAAATTTCTGTTTCATTTGTTTGAACACCCCCCCCCCCCCCCTCCTCCAGAGAGGGAAGGAGTCTCAAACCACATTAAAAAAATATCCTGCCTCCAAAAACCCCCAAATGCCCAATGTGGTTCCATTTGCTTGATTAGATCTCGAGTTATGCTGAAATTTGTGTTTCATTAGTATGAACCCACCTTCCCCCTTCCCCCCGCTTCCAGAAGAGGGAGGTTTCGAACCACAATAGAAAAAAAAATCTTGCTTTCAAAAACCCCACATGCCAAATTTGGTGCCCTTTGCTTGATTAGTTCTTGATTTATGCAGAAATTTGTGTTTCATTTACATGTGAGTGCCCTTTTCCAGAGGGGGGAAGGATCTCAAACAATCATTAGAACCTTCCCCAGCTCCAAAAATCCCTGCAAACAAATTTTCACGCCGATCTGTTCAGTAGTCTCCGAGTCTATAAAGGTCAGACAGGCAGGCAGACCGACATTTTACATATAGAAATCTTGCCTCAAAGAACCCCCACATATCAAATGTGGTTTCATTTGCTTGACGAGTTCTCGAGTTATGCAGAAATTTCAGTTTCTCTTTCATGAAAGCCCTCTCTTCCCTCACGAGTCCGAGGGGTCTCGACATTTCATATAAACATATCTTGCCTTCAAAAACTTCCATCTCCCAAATTTGCTTCCATTTGCTTGATTAGTTCCCGAGTGATGCTGAAATTTGTGTGGCATTTGTATGGCTCCCCTCCTCTGAGGGCGTTCTAATGGTGGAGTGATCTCAAACCACCATAGAAATTATTTTTGCTTTCAAAAATCAAAATTTGTATTTCATTTGTATGAGAGTGCCCCCTTCCATAGAGAGGAGGGATCTCAAACATTCATAAGAACCTTCTCCAGCTCCAAAAATCCCTGCAAACAAATTTTCACGACAATTGGTTAAGTAGTTTCCGAGTCTATTAGGGTCAAACAGACAGACAGACAGAAATATATTTTTAAAATAGAAATCTTGCCTCAACAAAACCCCAAATGCAAAATGTGGTTTCAGTTTCTTGATTAGTTCTCTAGTTATGCAGAAAACCCCTTCCTCCATCAAAAGGGGGAGGGATCTTGAACTATTATAGAAACATTTCTTGCCTTCAAAACCCTTCATCTTCCAAATTTGGTTCCATTTGTTTCATTAGTTCTTGGATTATGCAGAAATGTGTATTTCATCTGTATGGGAGCCCCCCTTTCCAGATAGGGGAGGATTCTCAAACTACCATAGAAACTTTTGTTGCCTCCAAAATTTCTCTCATGCTAAATTTTGTTTCCTTCGCTTGATTAGTTCTTGAGTTATGCAGAAATTTGTGTTTCATTTGTATGAGAGCCCCCCTTTCCAGAGAGGGGATGGGTCTCAAACCATCACAAGAAACTTTCCCGCCGCCAAAAACCCCTGCATACAAATTTTCACGCTGATGGCTTCAATAGTCTCCGAGGCTATAACACAGAGCAGACATCAAGCTGGAGGGCCTCGATTTTGTAACATCTTTTAAAGTTACAGCTCGTTTCCGTTAGTTTTTGAATCATATGTTGATGGCGCCACTTGCCCGCTTGTAGGTTTGATAGTCTGTCAATTTAAGTTTGGTGAAACCTAGACTAGGGGCATTGTTTATCCAACGGTTTGCTTTTAAAAATTTACACAGTAAATTTCAAAAACAAAAAAATGTTCGAGCCTGGCTGTCTGTTCTTTGTGTCTATGAGTCAGACAGACAAATAACCCTTTTTTTGCGTCATATGTTGTAAATTGCAAAATTCGCTGTAGAACATTAGCTATAATAGAAGGCTAAGTCCATACCACAAAAGTTCAACTCAGTGGACGCAGTGGTTCTACGCCGCAACAAAAGGCTAAGTCTAATGCTCACCTAATTTTATAAATGTATCTGATTCAATTTCTAAAATTGAAATCGGTGGCTACGACCATAGAGAAAAATACGTTTATCTGATAAAATTTATAATGGTGGTCAAATCCAATATGGCAGTCGAATTCTTTTTCATGCCAAATTAAAGCCCTACTTTTTTCTTTCATTCGTTCATTGCTGTTTTCAAGAGGTTTCAAGGAAATTTAAGAGATATGGCATGACAAGCAGAATTGGGCAAAATCGAGCTTTTTACAAAACTGTTTGACCCCCTGGCGAGTGAAGGGTCCGTCAATTCGAGTTTAGGAAAGGGCCATTATCATTTTTAGGCTACTTTTGATCAATAAAATGGTCCTAAATGTGAAAGATACATTTTCAGCCGAAGTTTGAAATTTTGGAGCAAACTTGTATTTCACAAAGTTGTTTCAAATAAAAAGGCGCTGCGTTTGGTGTGAATAAAAACTAGGGCGGTCCTTATTTTCAGAAATATCGAAAATCTAAGTTTTTTATTCACAGAAATAAAGGCATACATTATTTTAAAAAGTTGTAGAATAAATAACTTCAAGCAACTTTGAGGGTATAATTTTTTCTGTAGCTTTTGATATGACCGAATTAGAGCATTTTTCTCTACGTAGCTTAGGGTGTCCCTATTAAAATTAGTTATTTTGCTGTAACTTTTTTATTTCATATTTTTCAGCATTGCTGTTTTCACAGTGAGTCTTGAACAATAAAAGTTACAGCTTTTGGTGTGCTGAAATTGTCTCTATCGTATGTCAAACAAAAGTTATTATGGTTTTTGTAAACAAAATAGGCTTTTTTCAAATGTTGGTCTTGCTAGTTGGGGCAAATCAAAAAAATATTTCTCAACAGCATTTGAAAGGATATTTATTATTGCATATCATGTTTGAAATCTGGAGATAGTTATTTATTTAAATTGAGTAAAACACATTTGGAAAAGGCGTAATTTTATAATAAAATCGTTGATTACTCGCTAACGGCAAGAGACATTGGCAAGATTTGCACGTCAAATCTTTTATCATTTTAAGTTATGAAAATCATCGCAAGACAACATTGTTGTCAAATCTATATAGATAAAAATGAGTTGGGATTTCCTTTTTCACGATTTAACTCGCGAGCGGAAGGACCGTTTGGCAAGATTTTTGCTTTGTTGGATTCGTCTTGGACACCGGAAGGTTCTAATGATGGTTTGAAACCCCTCCCTTCTCTGGAAAGGGGGGCTTCCATACAAGTGAAGCACAAATTTCTGCATAACTCGAGAACTGATCAAGCAAAGGAACCCAAATTTAACATGCGGAAGTTTTTGGAGGCAAGCAATGTTTCTATGGTAGTTAGAAACCCCTCCCCTCTCTAGAAAGGGAGGCTCTCGTACAAATGAAACAGAAGTTTCTGCATATCTCAAGAACTAATCAAGCAAATGGAACCAAATTTGGCATGTGGGGTTTTCTGGAGGAGAAAAATGTTTTTATGATGGTTTGAGACCCCTCCCCTCTCCTAGAAGGGGTGCTGTCATACCAATGAAATTGTTATTTCTTCATAACTCTAGATCTAATCAAGCAAATGGAACCAAATTTGGCATGCGGGGATTTTAAAGGCAATAAATGTTTCTACGATAGTTTGAGACCCCTCCTCTCTCTCTCTCTGTTAGGTTGGGGGACGGTACTCCCATATAAATGAAACAAAAGCTTCTGCATAACTCGAGAGCTAATCAAGTAAATGGAGTCAAATTTGGCAGGTAGAGGTTTTTGAAGCAAGAAATGTTTCTAAGGTAAATCGAGACCCCTCCACCCTCTGTAAGAGGGGGGTTCTCATACAAATGAAACACAAATTTGTGCATAACTCGAGAACTAATCAAGCATATGGAACCCAATTTGGCATGTGGAGGTTTTTGGAAGAGATAAATGTTTCTATGGAAGTTTGAGACTCCTTCGCCATCTTGAAGGGGGCGGGAGGGGGGTTTCCATACAAATGAAACACAAATTTCTGAATAACTCGAGAACTTATTAAGTTAATGGAACCAAATTTGGCATGTGGAGGTTTTTGAAAGTAAGAAATGTTTCTATTGTGATTTGAAACTCCTCCGCTCACTGAAAGAGGGGTCTCTCATACAAATAAAACACGAATTTTAGCATAACTCGAGAACAAATCAAGCAAATGGCACCAAATTTGGCATGTGGAGGTTTTTGGAGGGTAGATTTCTATATACATAAAAATGAATTTCTGTCTGTCTGTCTGCCTGTCAGACCCTTATAGACTCGAAAATTTCTGAACCGACCAACGTGAAAATTTATATGAAGAGGTTTTTGGGGTTGGGGAAGGTTCTTATGATTGTTTGAGTCCCCTACTCTCTCAGGAAGGGGGGCTCTGATACATATGAGACACAAATTTCTTCATAACTCGAGAACTAATCAAGCAAATCGAATCAAATTTGGCATGTGGGGGGTTTTGAAGGTAAGAATGTTTCTATGGCGGTTCAAGACCCCTCCCCTTTTCGAAAAGGCGGGGGGTTCGAACAAATGAAACTCAAATTTTTATTATAATCGAAGAGCCCCGTGTGATGGTTCGAGAACTAATCAAGCCAGTGGAACCAAATTTGGCATATGGGGGGTTTTGAAGCCAATCATTGTATGGTGGTTTGAGAAACCATCCCCTCTGGAAAGGAATGTTTCCATACAAATGAAATACAAAATACTACCAAAAATGAGATTTATCCTAGATACTTAAACACAAAACGTGTATTTCTCGGGTAAGAAGCATGTTTTGATTGAAGCTTGAACCCCTGCTTATTCAAGAAAAAAAAACTCATTCCGAAAAAAACCATAAAAGTGCCAGTTACATTAAATTTTCCTTTATTTAGTTGCAAGCGTAGCAGCGCACGCACCGGGTTCAGCTAGTTTGAAATAAAAACGTTAGAGCAAAAAACTGTTTTTTCTGTTGAGACACCGAGCAAAATGCTCTAATTTGGTCAGATCAAAAGCTACAGAAAAAATTACACCATCAAAGTTGCTTGAAATGATTTTTTCTACAACTTTTTTGAATAATGTATGCCTTTGTTTCTGCGAATAAAAAAGTAAGATTTTCGATTTCTCTGAAAATAAGGACCACCCTAGTTTTCATTCACACCAAACGAAGCGCCTTGTTATTAGAAACAATTGGAAAGCTTCAAATCTTCAAACCTCGGCTGAAAATGTATCCTTTCAGCTAATTTCGCATTTTGGACCACTGTGCAATGGCGGTATGGTTTGACAGAGAATTCTAGTGAAAATAATCAAAAGATCGAAAGTAACATTTGTAAACAATTAACTCTAGCTTTTCTTCTGGGATCTGCTTGCTCCCACAACCAAAATAGCACCAGAAATAGAGAGAGGGAGTTTTTACCTTCCGGTCGGTAGTGGATATAGATGTGAGCAACCTGGCATTTCTAGGAAATTCACGTTTTAAGTCATTGTTTACAATTACTTTCGACCTTTTGAGTATATTGTCTAGAATTACTCAGAAAGATACACTAAAAAAAATCAACACGTTGTTTCGACGTGAAATGCACGTACTTTTCATTCACTGCTAGAACCACTAATACACAGGTGGAATTCACGAAAGAAGTACGTGATTTCCACGTAAATCTATATTCTACGTGAAAATCACATCAATGTTACGTGATTTTTGACGTAAAATTCACTGACACGTTATGTTTACCTGATTTCACTGAAGAAGATTTGGTTACGTGTTCTGGTGAAAGTTACGAGAACTTTCACGTGGAAACAAAGTGTCGATTTTTTGGAGTGTAGATTTATACAGATTGTAGTCTGGATTAATTGTTCCATGGTGTGATATTTCAAAGACATTGTAGGAAAACGAAAACTAATTTGGTCCGTTCTCGGTGTTAGAATTACTTTTATTACGGTATATGGTTTATTTTCAACTGCGTTAGAGGTTTATTTTCAACTGACGATCTGGCTTTTGTATACTAGTTATATAGGATGCTCATGATCCGACAAAAAAGGTTCGAAAATCTACCTACTATCGTTCGTGCGATCGTTTCGGTACGATGATAAAGAAATCTGGACTATTGATATAGGATTAAGTTAGATAACTATTTCTACCTAATCTAGTACCACACTAGGGTGGTTCAATTTTTAGATTTCATATCTAATTTAATATTCAAACATATGAAAATTTTAAACATTTCAGTTCACAGTCGAGTTTGATTTTTGACTATATCAGATCCAATCGACTTTTGTAATGCTAGATTTTACTCGTCTCGACAGTGATAAGTTTCGAGTCTAGAGTCGTTGGTCCTATGTGTTATGATAAACGAAACTTAAAACTATTACCATCCACTGACAACTACAGATGTATAACATTATACAATCAACTTCGTTTATGAGTTCCCTATCATGTACAGTGGCATTAATTTCTACATACGGAAAGTTGAGCAATCATTAGGAGTACGGTAGAATCCTGAACCTCTCCGATCTCTGTCGCCTGCGATTATGACAACCAAACCATCACCCATGGTGGAGGGTGCATTGTTTTATCTTCTCCGGTCCCTGGTGGGAATCAGCCGCCACACGGTCGGAATCTTGAAGTTATCTGGCATGCCCCCCGTCCCAGATGAAATGCCTTCACCAGAGCTTGAATACTGTATGAGGTAATCCTTTCACTTTTCTTCAACGGAAAACAACTCGGCTTTAATGAAACACACACACACACACCTCTAGTGGGTCGAAGCACAAAGCAAGTTTCGTTTCGGGCTATTGGTATTGGTTACATTCTGTACAAATGGCCGAACACCGTCCCGATCGCCCCCGAGTCGCAATTAAGTTCTGATTGAATTGCCTTTTGGAAGCGTGAGATGGCGGAAAGAAGGGAGTGTAGTTTTAGCAATAGCTGGTCGTTTTCTTAGAATTTAAACCTTACAATAAGCGATAGTAGTAAACTTCAGGAAGGAATGTATAGTATCGTGCCTCAGTGGGGTTGGGGCTGGATGGGGAGAGGGATGAGGAATGGAGTTTCTCAAATCGCCGCTGAGGGACAACTGCACATGAACTGGCACCTTCTCGCGTGGTAACCCGTTTCGATTCGGTACCTCGCATTGGGGGGCTTGTTGTTGTTGTTTGTTGATGGCCGTCGTCGTCGTCGTCGGCGTCGTCGTTGAAGTCAGGCTGAGGTGGCACACATGTGTGTTGTGTACGCTTTGCTTACCCTTATTACATGCGACCGAGAAAAGGCTGCCAAGGATTTTCTATGCATGAATCGCAAACAATATGATTGGAGGAGATGGTTGAAGGCGCTGAATGAATGGTGGTTCATGAGATGATGATGATGATGGCATGGTGTAATTGCTTTGGAATGTGTGCCGCCGCAGGTACTAGAAGATTGCAAAATTTGCCAAGATTTGTGATTGGAATCTGCAGGTAAATTGAGGAAAGTGGTTGAAGGTTGAGTCAATAAGCGTTCAATAATGCTGTGCTTGCGTATAATTAACATACATTTACAAGCGTACATCACTTGGTTACCATAATCCCTTGTTTCGGAATTCCAAATTACACAACCGCATCACATACGTAACATTCAGTCCAGCTACTGAGTTGAACCGCACGTCCCTTATCACCCACAAGTGCGAAATCCTTTGTCACTGCTATTTTTACCTCATTTCGACTCATTAACTCTACACCCGGAATAATTTCACAAATTACCTTCATTTTCGCTTAATGAACCCAAACCTCCTCCCCGGTCTCCCCACCCCCCTGGAAGTCATTGGTGCCCTCCAATGGGAAACGCAGAGAAATCAAAGCACCCGCCATAAATGGAAATTTAATTTTAATTTAATTACCATTTCGATGGGTTCGTCGTCGATGGCCGATTGTACACAGCTGGATTGGAACAAAACAAATGATTTCCACTCGATGGTGTTCCGATTGGTGATGAACAGTACCTCACTCATAATCACCGACAAAGGACTGTTATCGCCACCAAATTCGACTGAATGGGTTTAATGATAAAGGAAGTCATGGATTTGTGGGCGAGGCTATCATGCCGAACGCTTTAAAAAAGAGATACATGACTAATGCTGCTCAGATTGCAATCGCAACTTCCGAAGCGCAAAGAGTGCAATAATCCGCGTTCTGTTTGTTGATTTTTTTTTGGTGAAATTAAAAACGAAAAACACGATTTGATTTCGGTTACCTGTCCGGTGGGTGAGGGCAGTAAAAGTACCGAACCGGTTCCACATCGATACAGTTGTTATTTAGACCACACCATCGCTATCTGCGGTTCCACTGGACGGCGGCTGCTAGTATCAGGCCACAACGAATTTGGTTGAGCTCGAAACCGACGTCCAGCCAGTTGGTCCTGTATAGCAGCGTCAGCCCATAATCCCCTCGAGTGACGAGTGCGGCCTAGACAGCAGCAACCGCCCGAAAGCGACCGGTCCAGTGTTGTTGTTGTTGTTGTTGTGAAGTGCAATCAAGTGCAACGGAGTGTGACTTTGCTCTATTTTCCGTGTGGTTCAATTGTCGGCAGCGAATGGCCGGGCAGCAGGAACAACCCGTGTGTGCGGTAGATAAGAGGAAAAATGCTCTTTGGCCTTGTCTTACTCGGTTCTGGCGAAACGCTGACCGGGGGCCCTTGGGGGTTGTCCGGCGTACAAAGTGTGTCGGAAATGTGTTGTTGCACTAATCGTTGCTCTGCGGCAGTCCGTGCACCGAGGTGGGAGTGTAACAGTTTTAGCCTAGATCCGGCCATCCGGCGTTGCTTCCGGGAGTGTCTTAACCTGTTCTAGTTTTTGGAAAGTGGCAACACATTTGGTTTCTTTTTTATGCTTATGGGACATTTTAGGATTGTTTCGCTTAGCTTTCAGTTCGTGGGATGCTCTGTATGATTAGATATTGTGAATTCAGCTACCTTTACTTGATGACGTTTTTTAAGAAGAAAATAATTCTCATCACCATGAGACTTCAGGAGTGGAGAGAAATTTTTTTGTTAGAAGAAAGATATGAAGAAAAAGTATTGATAATTCCGTTAGAGCACGGCAGGGTGTAAAATTGAACGCAACGCTAAATTTCAAACTACTTCTATTCAATTTTCACAACCTGCCGTGCTCTAACGGGACTATCAACACTTCTCTCTCAACACCTTCGTTCCAGACAAAAAGTGCTGTCCGCTCCTGGATCCTCATGGTGATGAAACATTATTTCCTTTTTAAACAACGTCATCATATATCGTTACTCCGTGTATGGGAGAATACCAAAATAACAATCATAATATACTTTTACATTACCATTTCGTGAGAACCTCTTAAGGTCTGGCCGATACTTTTTAATTGTTGTTTTGATGATGGGCAAAACTTTTCCCCAAAAATTTTGAACAAACCTGAAAAAAGATAGACTTGGATTTTTTGTAGGCTATTTCTCTGAGAAATTTTTGTGTTTCAAGATTCTAAACGGACTTTAACGAAATTCTCTTGAGTTATTATGCGTACCTGATAAGAGATAAGCAGTTAAAATTGAACAAAAGAGTAAATAGTGACTCAAATAGTCTTTGCCTTTTATTTTCAAAGGAGCGCTTAGTGCGCTTTTGATGGGTTAGATCTTGTTCGTCGTCATTTGTTAATCCATGATGGTGCAGGTACCTGTGGAATTTATTTTGATTTATTTTCTAAATGAGGGATACCATTTTAGGGGAGCTAAACTTATTTTCTAAAACAACATAGCATTTCTGACTATACACTTCCTGATTGTTGTAGAGACGATGGAAACACCAGAAGAGCTGCCTTGGATGTGACAGGCTCTTACTCCATCGATTTCTTTTGAACAACACCTGCACAGCCAGGTCCTTATGAACAGGGGTTGGGGGGGGGAGGGAAGTTCATAGATCTCTGGAGTTGGCTGGGATTGTGCGGGAGGCTTTTTTTGGGCGAGAAAGCATATGTATTTTGCTAAGATGAATGAGTTGTTGGGAATGGCGGCACTAAGAAAGTTATGCACTCCTTTGTTGTTCGCTTTTCTGGGCCCGAACACAGGCGTTTCTTACGTGTATCCAGGTTCAAAGCCAAAGGTGTAGTACTTTTCTTGGCTTATAATCTTGTTCATCGGTTTTATTTACTCCACGACCAGCTATTTCAACTCAGTTTTGAGTCGTTTTTGACTCAATTTCGTAAAAAGTGGAGTCACTCAAATTTGAGTAAATGTAACTGGCATTGACAAGCCGACAAATCAAAAACATCCATCTGATTTGAGTCAATGTTTTTGATTTGTCGACTTGTTAATGCCAGTAACATTTACTCAAATTTGAGTGACCACCTATGACGAATGTAAGTCAAAACGACTCAAAACTGGAGTTGAAACGGCTGGCCGTGTAGCTTTCTTGAAACAAGGAACAAGGACGCGCCGGACACAAAAGTCATACGCTCATGCCACGCACATCGAAGTGGTGGAACGTTTCACGATTTTACGTGTCATCCTTGCACAGGGGCCATGCTTATCTTCTCTGTATCGTTCCAATTTTTGTTGTTAGTGTGTGACTTAGATGATATAGTTTTATTGTCTTTATTTTGTTTCTGGTTTTATTTTTGTTTGTGTTTCAAATCAACTTTCGGATCGATAACTATTACCATGGTTTTTCTATCTGTGTAGAAGCATTTCATAGACCAAATTTTTATTTTCAAACTACGCCGTATCCTGTAGGTTTAAACGTAATTTTCTCTAGCATGAGCTTAGATTAACTTCTTGTGCATAATGTAGAACTGAGAGTAGCTCAAGCCTCCCCGTTTCTGGAATAAGAAGGGGTTCAAACTTCTATCAGAACATGCTTCTTACCCGAGAAATACACACGTTGTGTTTAAGTTGCTTGGATAATTCTCATGTTTGGTTGAAATTTGTGGTTAATTTGTACGAAACCCCTCCCTTCTAGAAGAAAAAGTAGTCTCGGACCATTTATTGCCTCCAAAAACCCCCACATGACAAATTTTGTACCATTTGCTTGATTGGTGCTCGAGTTATGCAGACATTTCTTTTTCATTTGAATGGGAGCCTCCGTCTAGAGAAGAAATGGGTCTCAAACTATCATAAGAACCTTCCCCGACTTCAAAACCTCTTGCATACACATTTTCTTGCCAATCGGTTCTTTAGTTTCCCAGTCTATAAGGGTCAGACAGGCAGACAGAAATTGTTCAAAACACGAGTCCCATTCATTCAACAAGTTCAACTATCGCTGTAGATGTACTACAGCCTTTTCTAAAGCCGTTTTGAAATTTGTTTAAAATTTGACGTGGATTCATTAAATTTACTAATCTATTAACCAACAATTTTACAAAAACATGTCTGAAGATGAAAAGTGTAGAAATTGGAAAAATAGAAATAGAAGAATAGAAACTTGAAAATTACCAGGATCGGACGCGTCACCGGATTTGAAAATGGGAGTTACTTTAGCAATTTTAAGGCACTCAGGATAGGTACCTTGTTCTAGTATTAGATTAAAAAGGTGAGCAAAAGTATAAGAGAACTAAGCAGCATTACTTTTTATGTCACTAGCTGGAAAATTATCAGGACCGCTGCTTATTTTTTCGTTCAACCCCACTATAATTACAGTCACCTCATTTACATTGGCAGATGTCACAAATTTAGAGCGTTTCAATCTAGTAACGGTTGTCAAGAGATTTGCGATATCTTTTGAAATTTTATCAGCAAGATTGCTTCCTACTTGGGATATTTTTCACAAACTTCTGATTTATTGGAAATCTTTAATCCATTATTGACAAGTTCGAATCAAGTCGCAGCCGTCGACCGTCCCATAATCTCAAAAAAAAATTCCACAAATTTGCATGGCTAGTTCTGTCTAATAAATGGAATGGAATAAATGGAAATAGTCAATTTTATATCTCTTTTGGCATCATCCGTTCCTTTCTTTAGACACACGTTTTATCAAATTTTTTCAAAAAATGATATTGGCAGGATCATATTTTTAATTTTCTCTCAGGTTATTATTGTTTAAGTTTTGTCTATCATTGCCATTCGGAGTCGTTGAGTCAAGTGTTTAGTTTTAATATTAACTTGCTCCGTTTTATTTTTTTAACTTTGTGCTATTAAATTATTGTAGGTACTTATTATGGTGGTGATTGAATCATTTACATCATCGGTACATACGTAGTCATTCAAAGAGGTTCTGAAAAGATCGTGTAGTTTAATTCTGTCGACAATTTTTTTTGCGAGTATCGTGCGTTTGTTAGGCTCTTTGATTTTAAGTTATGAAACTACTAACAAGTGATCACTTATTTCTGAGCAGGAGCATTAGCAAGATTGACCGCCCGAGGTCGCTACTTCGGTATTGTCAGATCAGCTGTTATTACACAGTGAACCAACAGATGATGTTTGAGACTAACATACATCCTCAAAGTGTAAAACTGGTGATCCCAAACTAAAGCAATACTAGTGCCGGCCTCGCTCAAATGCAGTTAAAAAAAAGGGAAGGGTAGGAATGTGTCGACGTGATACTCGCTTTGAAGGAAGCCGAGAAATCCTCTGCACTTCCTCGAGAAATCACTAAGATATTGAGTTTGCTGCAGGACCCGTTTTGATGTGCTGAATTCAACTGACGTCGGCAGCGAATCAGATATTAAACTTGGTTTATTCTCTGTACAGAGATGAACATTAAAGTTGTTTAAATTTTGGAACCGATTTAAACCAACAGTATGGATGCTGTTAGGGCCACTTGCAAGTGTGGGTGGTTTATTTTAGTAGACTTAAGACATCGAGTGTGAGAACCGATTCAAATTAACAGTGAATATGCTGTTGGGGCCATTGAAAAGTGTGGATGGTTTATTTCAGCCGAATACAAGAATACGTTGAGATATCGAATTTTAGGACCGATTAAAACGAAGAGTAAGGATGCTTTTGGAGCTACTGGAAAAAATGAACGGTTCACTTCAATAGATTTAAAAATTATATCAAAATATTGAGAATCACTGAAGCAGATATATACAATGGCCCGTCTTCATCATTTTAGAATTTGAAAGAAAAAAACTCATCATTTTAAGGACCTGAAAAATTCAATTTAAAATACAATATTCGTTAGATTTAGTCAGCTCCTCAGCAAATCAAAAATTGCAAAATTGTTATTCTAAATATGTACTATCTATCTTGAAATTGGATGATTACGATCAGTAAGGGGCTGACAGTAATTAAACATCATTGTATTAACCCGTCAGATTTCATTATGGGAATATGAAAATATCTTGAACAAATTTAAGCAGTGAGGATATTTATAGATCTCTCTTATCCATACTATCCAGTAGATGCAGGCTTGAATCCAAACCCAATAAGAATTAACCCCAATAGTATTTGTTCATACCTGAAAAAATACATGCGAGCATCTATTAAAGGTATTACGGAAATAAATCTTGTAATAAATAACTGATGTTCTGTCGCAAGCACGATTTATTTGCTCACGAATTAACATCAACTTGATCGCCTACAAAAATCTGAAGGCAGAAATGCTTATCTATCTATTTTAGTGCATAATTTGCAGTATACACTAATGCCTCAATTCTGTTAGCCCTCCACGTACCAGACCTTTATTGTTCAATAATTCCCGGAAGCAAGATAAACATTGCAAAACAAAACTACATTATACACTTCGCTTCGATTTACTCAATTTTGAGTACAATTGTATTATCTCTTTTTCTTCTAATTTGAAACAGCATTCAATTTGCGTAAAATGCTTTTTACAATGCACAAAGTGAATTTCGTAGACCAGCCAATCGCTGCTTCTTCGGCTGTCGTACTCATAAATGTTCGTGCTTGTGCTGATGATGGGAAGCATTAATTTATCTCAAATAGAAATGAAAGCGCTGTCGAGAGTTAGAACCTCATACGCAATAATCAAGTAACTTCTCACGAGTCCACATGGCCTAGTGAGATCAACTACGGACGCAATAACAGCTTTCTCTGAAAACGCAAGATCGAATCCCCCATGTCACGAACAACCTTTTGTGGTAGCGGTTTTTTTTCGTCAATTATATTTTGAGCCGATAAAGTAGATCTGTCAGTTGTTCATGCAACCACCAGAGAGACGTTTCTTTTTTTATTGGTAACAAATTACTTGTAGCTCTTTGTAAGAATGAACGAATGTTCTTTATTTGTCAACAAATGCTTAGTGCTTGTGACAGTTAAAAGGTGTAGAATTGGAATACGAAGCGCAGCTTAAAATGTAATAAATCAGTTTCGTTGCAGAAAACAACGAACAGATTTGTTCGTCCTACCTTCGATTTCGCTGCTATATAAACTAGCAATTAATTTTCAGTGTGTTTTTCTACCTGGATCTGAGAACAACAAGCCTAAAATCCCCTCCTTCCTCATACCACCACGAAAAAAACGCAAAAGGAATCACCACATTCGCCAACGGTTGATCAAAATGACTTAATTTGCGCAATTTTTCCTACTTAACTTTTTTTATTTCAAATTTTTCAGCAAAGTGTTCCCATTGATTCTAGAACAATAAAAGATACAACTTTTGATGAACTTAAATCGTCGCAATTGTATGTCAAAAAACCCGGCCAATGTTCTTCAAATGATATCTGCTCGGACAATGCCCTGTTACTGTGCCAATGTATGTACAGAGAGCTCTCTTATTGAGCTCTTAGAGCTTTTTGGTTTTATTTGCGTTTGGACTTATAAATTTGTTTGACTGGTTACACTTTCTGACAGCCAACCAATTGGTTATCACCGTTTGTTCTTGCCAGCATTCAATTTCCATTTTTATAGTACAGTTTGATATATCGCAGAAAACCTGTGCATTAGATCCCATGTTAGCGAGATCGTCTGCTGTTTCATTTGCTTCAATGCCACGGTGTCCCAAAATCCAATACATGTTTTCTGAGTTCGTTTGACACAGTAGTCTCAATGACTGTCCGAGAAAATATAAATATTTGCATTTCTCTACTTTTTTTTCAGGCAAACATTCACGCATTCTAGAAATGGAAAGATTTCTGCTTGAAAAACTGTTGCCAACGGTCCCATGACCACTGACATTTTGATTCCGGCCCCAGTTTTCGTTCCAATTCTTGAGCCATCTGTGAAAAATATGATTGAACCTTGGCGAACAGTTCTTTGGCTTCCCAATCAGTACGCGATGTATTGTACGTCATAGTTGTTCTCCGTTCATAGTTATCACCGGCCCTCTTTTAAAAAGTTGTAATATACTCAGATGACCTTTAAGATCACCTCACATTATATTTCTAGACCTTTTAAGCATCCGAGCGCTTCTTTCCGCCTCTAACGGCACACATTCATACAATGGCAGCAGATTGAGAATTGCATCCAGTGCTTTAGATGGTGTGCTGCGCATAGCTCCAGTTATAGCAATACATGCAAGTCGTTGAAGTTTTGCAAGTTCTTCTGCTGTACATTATTTTTGGACGTATAACAGATGTGTAGACCCCCATAATCATTTTTGGTCTTAAGCCACATTTTCTACCAAAGGTTTTGGAGCATAACCATAAAGCATTAATAGCTTTGCAAATCGCATAATCATGGTGTACATTCCAGTTCAGCTTAGCATACAGAATTACGCCTGTTCGATAAATTGTATGTGCTACAAACTCGAGTGCTTTAAAGATAAGCTGTCACAGATCTAAAAATTGGTCGCAGTGACGAAAATACCCGACACGGAATATAAAAAAAGATAAGCTACAATTACTACTTTTGATGGATTAATGCTAGACAATGTTAGTGAAATGAGCAAAATTCTCTAATGACACTAATACCACCGCGCTCCTTACGCACGCTGCACAAGAGCTCGGAAAGTGCTACGTCATACTGTTTTTTATTCGTTCACCCCGTGATTGTTTATTGTGAACACAAACTTTAATTTTTTTTTCAACCGATTTCAGTCAATGGATGACCAAACATTGGCTCTATATCGCTACGAAAAAAAAATACGTTGAAAGTGCATCAGCGCATCAGTACGCTCAAAAATGCGCAGTAAATGCGTACTAAAATGCGTCAATGCGTTGAACAATGTTTGAAAAATGCTACAGTGCACCTCTTAATACGTGAGGTTGAATCGAAACTGCATACATAATTCACCCCTCGATTTGTTTTATGATTATTTCCACAATTCTGCATTTTAAATGAACGCTAAAAGCCATTATTATTTAAAATCTATGCACGCCATACAAAGTTGAATAGTGTTACGTCATCAATCGTCAGCTCAACAATGTTTAGAATATTGTTGTTTTCAATATAAGCAAGCAGTGCGTTGGACCAGACCTTATATAGACGTCATTGCTCTTAATGCACCATTCGTATAAAGAAGTCAAAAAGACGAAAGTAACAATTGTAAAATACGACTTCTAGCGTATTTTTTCTGGGATCTGCTTGCTCTCACCAACAAAATAGCACCATAAACAGATACGGGAAGTTATTGCCTTCCCGTCGGTATGGATGTTAGCAACATGGCATTTTCAGGAAATTTACGTTTCAAGTCATTGTTTACAATTGTTACTTTCGACCGTGACTATTTTGTCTAGAGATGGTACATTAAGAGCAATGTCGTCTATATAAGGTCTGGTCCAATGCACTGCTTGCTTATATTGAAAGCCGGTAGGAGCGCTTGCACAGCAAAATTAGATTGTGTTTCAAGGTACAGGCGAGAATTCAATTCGGTATCCGTAACCTTTTCACACTCCCGATGAGCACTATTAACTTGCTAGCAACTGATTTTTTTGCCACTAAAAAAGGTTCATTCACTGGCGTGCTTGTGAAACTCCTATCACATTCAAACACGTCCCGGAAAGATCTTAACGTCGAAGAAAAATCATGAAACATAAAAATCCCAACCAAAAACGCACAAACGAAAAAAAAAACGTGACCTATAGGCTCTCTCGACAAACCATAAACTATTTAGTATTTTTAAATCCACAGATTATTAACCATTCCAAGGACTAATCTATAAGACGCAAAATTATATGCTTGCTACTGAAAACACTCAAACTAATTTAAATATGAATAAGAGAACGAAACTAACAAACAACCGAAAATGCGATCACTAACAAGTGATCGCTATTTCTGAAAACTTTCCAGACCCTCTTTGCTGCTAACAACGTGTTATAAGATATTTTTACTAACTGGAAGAGTCTCAAAAGTATCAGAAAAAAACATAACTTTAGGACTCCAAACGGCTTTTATACTGAACAACTACATTATTAGTGGATAAATTGAAAGGAACATTCACGTCGCCAACAAGACAACGAGAACGCGTATTTTGTAGCGACAATATATGTATTTTCAATGTGTTCATAAAATCAGATAACGTCAAATGATGGCGGCCTGGCCATACAAAGAAATTAAGGTGTTCCTGAAAATGAAAATGGACCGTGAACTAGTTCACGTTTTCAAGATTTTTCCATTGCAACATTAGTTTAGTTCATGATTACGTGATTAAGTTCACGGTATTTTTCAGCTAGCTCTCGAATTCTTGACTGCAGGTCATGGATCTGGGTACGGATTTTTTCCGTGTGGGCCCGTCACTGTATAAGATCCATTTCTTTTAATTCCACGTATACAATGTGAAATCCTTCAGCAATACGATTTTCCAAAACTTTACAACTCAGTCCCACTATGACATAAATGGCAAGGCCACCTGATGACGTTTCACGACATGAAAAAATAGAATCCGAAGCTGGTATTTAGTAAATATAGATCATAATTTCTCGATTTTAACCACGTTTCACTTACAACTAGCAGATCAATTGTGACTATAATAGTATCTAAAAACAAAGGTATGTTTTCATACTTATGCAACATATTCATACCTCTTATGTGTTGATTATGTATGTTACGGAAATATTATCAAAATACAGTATATTACCCGAAACTTCAATAATGTAGGCCTTCCTTGGCGGTTCCATTTCCGACGATACATTTTTACGCCTCAAAACATCCAGAAATCTTCTCGGAATGAAAACTTCAAACGCAACGCAACGAAAACAAACCAAGCTGAATCTTCACTGCAATAACCGTAGTAAATACCACATGCTCTAACCAAGGAGTTCCGGCGTACTTAACCTTTCAAATTCATTCACAAATCATAGGCCGTGCAGGTACGCACAAACATGACGCAGAGTGTCGTTGCTGAATGGGGCGCACAAATCCGAGCACAAAGCATGCCATGCCACGATGCTGCCACACAAATGCCTTGCATGATGAAGAGGCCAGATTCGCCGCCTCTGGAAAACCAAGTCACTGCTGGCGAAGGCCTTAATTTTATGACGATTCGTGCCATCAGCCAGTCAGAGGTGGTGAAGGGAAATTCCCAGCCACCACTGGCAGTGCGCACTTTTTGTGAACTTCAAGTGAGTTATATGTTTTGTGCAACCATGCTCCTCCGGAGCGGGTGGCAGAAAATTTTGTCCTCGGGGCCTATCCAAACATACTCCGTAGCTGCGGATGTACATTTTTGCGTAAACTCCTCCATTTTGCGGGTTCCGTTTTGGGTTGTTTTATCGAAACATAATGCCGAAACCATTAGCTGATTGCACCGGGCCACTCTGTTTGATGCGGTGGAAGAAAATCGTTTGGGTTTCAAGATTTGATAAAACAACGTTATCGATGTGGGAAGTTTGAAGTTCGGTGTGAAAGTTCCGACAGGAAAATGTGACACAATCCAAATTGGTTCATTATTGACATGGTCAATTCCGTGGTCTGGCCAAACACCGCGCATTCGGTGGGCTGTTGGTTTAACAATTCAAATGTTGTTTATCCACCATCGAATTAGCCTAAACGAGCGGGGTTTCTCTTTCTCGTTCGGCGTTTCACGGTAGGAAGTCGTGATCAGCCGTAAAATATGAAAATTGTCGTCAAATTTTCTCCTTCACAGCTTTTATACATGGGATGGGAAACGAGATAACCAGAGGCGTGTATGAGGTTGGGGTCGTGGGTATTATCCGAGGAATCTTCGATCATACCCACGCCGCTGTGCATTTGAGACTCAGGTTGTAACACCATGGCAATAAAGGGCCGGTTGAGAAGGGAACGCGATGGAAATGCAAACGTAACCCATTGCGTCTGGTGCCAGAAAATTGTTGGCTCTACTAGTCGTTTCATAAAGCCGTCTACCGAGATGAAAAATAGCACCTTTCCCCCACGCACGGAAGCACACGCCACCATCCTCATCTTCCTGCTCCAGCCTCCGCCTGAACGAACTTGGGACCCGTTTGTCTCTTCGGTAATATCCGTACCTACACTTTCTCTTTCGGTCAACTTGGCAACGAAGCGGCTGGCGAGCACGACATGATGATGATGACGCTGCTGGTCTCGACATGGCTAGGTCGGCCATTTGCCCGGAGGTCGGATTTTCACGCGCGCAAATTCGCCAAAGTGTAGCACAGTCTCCGGAAGAGAGCGATTTCTTGTCTCCCCTCGTCCGCTCAACATCCACCATCACCGCCGTTCGTAGACAAGGCAAATCTTTCATGGCCATGGCCAAAGTGCCATGTGCAGCACCAGCACCAGCAGCAGCTGCTGCTGTTTCTGTTGCGTTAATTTCTTCCGTTGTGACCATTTTCGTCATGTTACCATAGTTCATTGGACTCTCCGGCTATAAACACTAAGCTGTGACTAAAGCCGGTCTAACCAGATTCATAGCAGCAGCAGCAGCAGCATACATAACGCAATGCAATCGATTCATTCCATCGTAGTCGTAATCGCACTCTGGAGATTAGTTCCGATTCCGGACCGGTACGACTTCTTCCACTGATGAGTGAATTACCCCACGAGAAAAATGTCTTAATACCCGAATCTAGCCAAGAATGTTCCCTCCTCTCGACCGCCACTCGACCCAAATAAAGTAAGTGACAACTCCCCGTTCTCGGAACTTCACGGTCGTAAATTCCAGCTCTCTGATAGACTTCTACAAACCAGAAATTCGTGGCACTCGGTAAGCACATCAGTGTCACAAAGCTTTTGCAATCCAATTTTTCCTATCTTTCTCCCTTCCTTAGCCAATATGCTTAGCATCGCAGACAACATCAAACAACCTCCTTTGGACGACGATACGCACGCAAAATAAGAAGTCGGAAAAGTCGATGTCCTTAGCCCGGCCCAGCCCAGTCTCAGTTGGATCAAACCGTCCGTGGCGGTAGAATTCGATTTCTTGCCTCTTCTCCCCATACGGATTGGCTAAGATTTGCGTCTGGTTCTGTCACGAAGCCATTTCAATTTTCGTCTGGCTTTCGGTTTCATCCCGGGGAGCCCAAAGTTTGCGCTTTCGCCACAATGTTGGGGAAGTTTCACTTGTCGCACCCTCCCCCAAGATGGCGGCGAGGCGAGCCGGGCATGACAAGAGAGGACGACGATTGGATCAATGAATATATCTCTTTAGCTTAATGCTAATGCTACTTACACACGCGCTTGCTTCTTCCCCTTTCTACGGTTGAGCTTTGCCGCAGCCTGTGCGGTTGATGATTGCCTTGGGTCCGCCCTGCGGGTGTAAGATGTAATCTTCCTTCGGAGTTTGTACGTGCGGAAGTAATTTGCTTCTCGCTAGCAGGGATTTGGGATTCGAGCAACGACATGCATGGACTCGGCCACAACTCAAACTGATGGAGATTGATGACATTACTCGGCGTTAATTGATTTGCGTTTGACTGGTCGGTTGATGGTTCTTTTTTTTTTATTGTGGGTTCATGCAATTAGTTTTAAGTTGGATGGCATTAGCTAAATTAATTCTGAATATCTGAAATATATTGATATCTACTAACTTAGATAATCTCATTGAATTGAATATCTACTAATTAAGTAAATCTCAATACCTCTGAGCAAAATTATGCAATGATTTAAAGGTCAATATTAAAGAATTCAAAATTTTAAATTAAAGGAAAATTCAAAGGTCCTATTGTAAAAATCTATATAAATAAAAATGAGTTGGGTGTTTTTGTACGATGATGATGGTCCCGCCGCTTACCCCTACAAATGTTTGAGCTGACGATTTAACTATAGAAAAAATTTATTTTCTCATTGACAGATAATTGTATTGTTTCACAATTGTTGAAAATCCAAGCATATGGCAGTGAATTGTAGATCTATTGCAATGACAATATAAATTTTTGACTCTATCTGATCTCATGAACAAAAAGATCCATGGTTAGAAATGGACTTATACATGTTATTCTATGCTATTGTATTGCAATGTATGTTAATTGTATTCAGGCAAAGGAACCCAAATTTAGCATGCGGAAGTTTTTGGAGGCAAGCAATGTTTCTATGGTAATCAGAGACCCCTCCCCTCTCTAGAATGGGAGGCTCTCGTACAAATGAAACAGAAGTTTCTGCATATCTCAAGAACTAATCAAGCAAATGGAACAAAATTTGGCATGTGGGGTTTTCTGGAGGAGAAAAATGTTTTATGGTAGTTTGAGACCCTCCCCTCTCCTAGAAGGGGTGCTGTCATACAAATGAAAATGTAATTTCTTCATAACTCTAGATCTAATAAAGCAAATGGAACCAAATTTAGCTTGCGAGGATTTTAAAGGCAATAAATGCTTCTACGGTAGTTCGAGACCCCTCCTCCCTCTCTAGTAGGGGAGGGCGGTGCTCCCATACAAATGAAACACAAGTTTCTGCATAACTCTAGAACTAATCAAGTAAATGGAACCAATTTGACAGGTAGAGGTTTTTGAAGGCAAGAAATGTTTCTAAAGTAACTCGAGACCCCTCCGCCTTCTGTACTAATGAAACACAAATATCTGCATAACTGGAGAACTAATCAAGCATATGGAACCAAATTTGGCATGTGGAGGTTTTTGGAGGAGAGAATTGTTTCTATGTTAGTTTGAGGCTCCTCCGCCATCAGGAAGGGGGAGGGAGGGGGGCTTCCATACAAAAACAACAAAAATTTCTGCCTAACTCGAGAACTAACCAAGTAAATCGAACCAAATTTGGCATATGGTGGTTTTCGAAGGCAAGAAATGTTTCTATTGTGGTTTGAAACTCCTCCGCTTACTGAAAGAGGGGTCTCTCATACAAGTGAAACACAAATTTCTGCATAACTCGAGAACAAATCAAGCAAATGGAACCAAATTTGGCATGTGGAAGTTTTTGAAGGAAATAAATGTTTCTAAGGTGGTTTGAGATCCCTCTTCCTTCTGAAAGGGGAGACTCCCATAAAAATGAAACATAATTTTTAACATAACTCGAGAGCCAATGAAGCAAATGAAACCAAATTTGGCATGTTGAGGTTTTTGGAGGCAAGAAATGTTTTTATGGCACTTTACCACCCCTCCCTACTTTAAATGTGGGGGGGGGGGTGGCCCCCATACAAATAAAAAGTTAATGAAACCTTTTTAGCATATGGGGGTTTTTGGAGGCTAGATTTCTATATACATAAAAATGAATTTCTGTCTGTCTGTCAGACCCTTATAGACTCGAGAAGTTCTGAACCGACCAACGTGAAAATTTATATGAAGGGGTTTTTGGGGCTGGGGAAGGTTCTTATGATTGTTTGAGACCCCTACTCTCTCAGGAAGGGGCGCTCTCATACAATTAAAGACACACATTTCTTCATAACCCGAGAACTAATCAAGCAAATCGAATCAAATTTGACATGTGAGGGGTTTTGAAGGCAAGATTGTTTCTATGGTAGTTCAAGACCCCTCCTCTTTCCGAATGGGTGGGGGGGTCTTCAAACAAATGAAACTCAAATTTTTATTATAATCGATAAGCCCAGTGCGATGGTTCGAGAACTAATCAAGCAAATGAAGAATTATCCAGGTTACTTAAACACAAAACGTGTGTTTCTCGGATAAAAAGCATGTTTGGATAGAAGTTTGAACCCCTGCTTATTCAAGAAAAAAAACTCATTTCGAAAAAAAACCATAAACGTGCCAGTTATATCACATTTTCCTTCATTTAGTTGCAAGCGTAGCAGCGCACGCACCGGGTTCAGCTAGTTTAACATTAAAAATTCAAAATTCAAAGTTCACAATTCAAAATTCAGAATTCAAAATTCAAAATTTCAAATTCAATATTCTAGATTCTAAGAAGGTAAATCAAAATTCAAAACTCAAGACTCAAAACTCAAAATTTAAAACTCAAGACTCAAATCTTAAATTTATAATTCACCTTTTAAACTTTAAATTTTATATATCACAATTGACAATTAACAAATCATAATTTACTCTTCATAATTGACAGTTCATACATAACAATCTTAAATTAAAAATCAAATACTTGTTATTTCAATACCTAAATCACAAACTCAACTCAACAAACTCGTAAATTGAAACTCAAAATTAAAAATTCATAATTCCCATTTCAACTTGGGATTCACAATTCAGGTTCTCCCTTTACAAAATATAGTTCCTAATTTACAATTTACAATCCAAAATTCGTAATAACAATGCACAATTCATCATTCACAAATAAATAAACAAAATTCAAAAAAAAAATTCAACATTGAAATTTCAATTTTTTTTGTATTGTGTATTGTTTTATTAAAAATTCATAATGCATAACTAACAATTCATACTTCAGATTTTAAATTAAACGTTTAACAATTTACAAATCATAATTCACAATTCACCATTTATCATTCACAAGTCAGAATAAAAAATCAAAAAATAAGATTTCATTAGTTATAGTTTAAATTTGATAGTTCAAACACAAAACTCATAATTTCAAAATTAAAACTCAAAATTGCAAATTCAGAATTCATAATAAGTATTTTGAGATTCAAAATTCTATACTCAAAACTCAAAATTTCAAATTCAGAACTCACCTTTCAAACTTCTGATTTTCATTTCACAATTCACAATTTATTGATCATAATTCACTCTTAACAATTCACGATTCATAATTCACAATGCACAATCAAAAATAAAAATCATAAAATTCAAAATTGATTGTTTTAAACTTTAAACTTCAAAAATTTTAAACTTCAAATTTTAAATTTTAAA
>JASCZW010009942.1:0-39471 GCA_034211315.2 Aedes japonicus
ATACGTACAAAAATAAACAAACACAACTGCAGCCATCTGCTGGCTATAACAACACGTTCAGAAAATTCACACACCCTCTGTTTCCAAAGCACGAAAATGAAAATCGAAAGCCGAATCACCATAACAAAACAACGGCAGCGAGTGATCCCCCCGTGGAAAACAATAAATCCAGAAGTGAAAATTGGAAAATTAACCACCTGTTGGATTGAACAATAGTGTGAATCGCGGTACTCGCTGGCATAGAGCTATTGTCATTCAAAGGCGGGTGGGTGCGAGAGGAAGTGGATAAAACTTTAGCTTTATTTCACTTTTCACCTGCATTTTAGCCACCAATGCCAGTGGTAGCCTGCAATGAAAGATTCCGATTTGTTTAATTCGATCAAATCGGTTTGATCTGCTTGGCCTAGGTTCGATACGAATGATCTGGATCATGCTTTCACGCAGCAATAGTTCGCCTCGCGTGTCGTTTGAATGGTACAAGCTGCGCCTACTAATTATCCAATTATGGACTTGAGCCGGTTAATCACCCTCGCAACTTGCCCCATATGATCCATCTTCTTCATCTCACTTAAGTAGGTGTGCCTTGTTTGTGCGTCTGTTGTCGGTTTGTTTCGCTCTTGTTTCCTGATGGTTTACGTCTGATTACTTGAGCGCTTCCGTTTGCTGTCGGTTTAGGAGATGACTCAAGATGCGTGCTTGCTGAAATGATAGATACTTGATTGCGGGATTTTTCGATAGGATGCTCACCGTCCGCCGTTGCCGTAGGACGATCGCAATGACTGGATTTGCTCTGATAAACCAGAAAACATAATTCATTAAGTTTCATTGGAGGGAAACATGCTGTTACTGTCAGGCATTTCTTTTTATTATACGATTTTGTCTTGTTATTAATTTACGCTATGTTTGACAAACACTGAATCCAAAGAGCTGCATTGCCAACAAACTCTAAACCAATGTTAATCGATTTATGCTCAATTATCAATCAGAGAACAAGCTACCAAATGATGGCATGATTTTCCACTTTATGTTATCATAAATTAACGCTAGCTTCGATCCCTACAATTTAAATTAGACTGATCACCGGCCGATACTGTAATTTGAATCTCAGTGGGCTGCGGCCCAGCCAATTACAAGTGATTCGCTCGGGCTATTAAACGGCGAATAATTCCTCTAAGCCCAACCCAATCCCGGCAATTGGGTGGAAGCGTGAGTCGAGCGCACCCACAATTTTCTACCGTGAAAACGTGTTCATTTTAACTCAATTTATTAACCGGTCGAATCGCATCCAGTTGAAATCGAAAGCCTTCGTCGGACGAAGGTGAAGATGAAGATATAGATACAGAAAAAGGCATTTACTTGGGTCGGTGTGTAGCGGGGATGGAAGGTGGCGAAGAAAGTGGTTTCAGATTGGCATAATTTCGCCGTTCGCATCATAAGAAAGCATTCGGTTCGGGATATTATCCAACATGCGGATCGGCAACGGTCGATCTTGGAGGATCTCGCGGCGTGGAGAACAAGAAGAAGTTTAGATGCGCGGCTGATCGAATCGAATCGTCTGCTATTACGATTGGTTACGATGCAGCGATCGGGGACATGTCCGAAGCATATATGTGCTCATATCGGTGATCTTTATGGGGGTGATAGAAAGCGCAATCTGGTTCTCTAACGATGGGGCAACTTTTACCGGGATTAATAAATTTTAAACTGAGAAAAGTGAACGGAAATGCTTAATTCATATGGTTTGGTAAGCAGCGCGATTTACCTGAATATGGATGAAAATGAATAATAGTTATGGGGATAATGATTTATGAGATTGTTGCTAAACCATTTTTAACATGTTCAGAGTTATGTTCCACATACCTTAGAAACATGTTAACGTTCCTTAGTTACATATTTAAAACAAAGCAATTTGGCTCTATTGTTTATAATAGAAATTTCATGAAGGATTTTCACTCATTTTCAAACGCAAGCTATTGTAAATTATCAAAAAACTTTTTTAAAGTCCGCATGATAAAATTTGGTCAAACAGTAATGTGTGTGAGTCGATCATGGTTTTTATTAATATCAAATCAAGTTCAGTTAATACTGAATACAGGAAAAATATTTAGCTAACATTCCTTGTTGCTGAATGCGAATTGCCGGGTTCTTCGTTTAACACCTGCCATAAGATTTTGTACAGTTGACTTGAACTGTTTCTCGCTCACAACAGCTTTTTGAGTCTTCTTAAGGTTCCGCTTGACGATGGCCCAATATTGTTCGATTAGGTGGAGCTCTGGCGTGTTGGGAGGGTTCTTGTCCTTGGGCACCACTTGAACGTTGTTGGCAGCATACCACTCCATGGCCTTTTTTTTCGTAATGGCAAGATGCCAAATCCGGCCAAAATAGAACGGAACAATTGTGTCGCTTCAAAATAGGCAGTAGACGTTTTTGTAGGCACTCGCTCAGATAAATTTCCTGGTTGACGGTTCCGATCGTAATGTAAACGTTGCTCTTCAAGCCACAGGTACAGATGGCCTTCCACACCAGATATTTCTTCGCGAACTTTGACAGTTTAATGCGTTTGAAAATATTTGCCACCTTTCCCTTTCCGGTTGCCGAAAAAAATTCCTGTCCAGGAAGTCTGTCTTGACGTAAGTTTCATCGTCCTGTACCACGCAATCAAACTTCGTCAGCATCGTCGTGTACAACTTTCACGATCGTGCTTTAGTCGACGTGTTTTGTTTATCGTCGCGATTTGGAGTCACCACATCTTCACAGGCACACATCTTCAAAATGAGGGATATGCAAAAATTTTTAATGCACGATGAAGGAAATGCGTCAAGTTTAAGTCGACCAAATTTTGATCGAAACACCCTTATAAAACTCTGCCGGGACCACTGTTTTAGACCCCGGCGAAGGGAAAGGATTTTCCTGGATTAGTGAAAGCCATATACACCGAAACATTCTAAATGACGAGAAATGGACTATATTCCATTCTTATAGCTTCTTTGAGTCTACTTGAGTATGCTGCGTTGTTAAGGACAGTAGCGAGTCATGGTTGATCTAGTAAATCATTTGATCAGAACTCCCGGAACCGGTTTGGACGGGCTTGAACGGCTTGCTTCGTGAATGGTCATGAATGACCAGATAATTTATTACATTGTTGTTCCGTTTACAAAAAGCGCGTTCTGTATTCAAGATGGCGCAGTCTGAAATAACACTGCCGAAATATATCGTGTACAAATATCAACCGTCAATGTGCCTTCTTGCGATTTGAAAATTAGTTCACTGTTGTAGAGCCCCTTGTTTCGAAGTACACCTTGCAGTCTGCACCTTGCCATGCATTCTTGCGCTTTTCTTCATCTTTTGGTACAAGTATCTTTGGCTTTGTTTTGATTCGCTATGCTATTTTGACAGAATCTTTGAGGGTGTATTGGTGTGAGTTGCGCTCTTTGGGGCGCATCATTAAGCTTGGGGCCGAGCTTGGGACCGATGTGCTAGTAGGTACTGACTGAGCCAAGAAAAAATCGTATTTGTTCGGGACCTACTGGTCTTAGAGTTAGTCTATGCTAGTATTTAGAAACTCTCAGTTCTACTGCTTCGAGTCATCGCTAAAATCATTGGATGCTGCTTGAGATTAACTGTTGCGGACGTGATTAAACATTCTAGAGAGTGTATCGAATATAAGCTATCCACATACATTTGCGTTGTACGCATGTATTTGATGATGGTTTTTATGCTCTGAACACTGCATGCCGTGCGTTTGACTGTCAGCTTTCTTTTTGTTTGCTTGTTTGTGCGGTTCAAATTCTGCGTTTTCAAAATGTCGCGTATTGAAAAGGAAGTGAAAGTTAAGGTTCTAGGACACATGGCTAAGTGAGAAGGGTATTACTATGCGAAAATTGGCGAAGCGGTTTGGAATTCATCATGCGAGTGTTAAAACCATCATTAATAAGTTTGGAGGAACACTATTCTTTGGATGAGCTACCAGGAAGAGGCAGAAAACCCGGTTCTTCAACCCGAAACTGGAGCAGAAAGTGGTATCTCTAATCGCGAAGAACAAATCAATGTCAATACGTGATTTGGCCAAAAAAGCAGAGAACGAGTGTCGGAATGATCCAGCGTATCAAGAGGCGAAACCACCTGAAGACCTACAAGAAGCAGAAAATCTCGAAACAAAGTGCAGAACAGAAGAAGCGAGCAGCAACAAGGGCCCGGAAATTGTATTCGCGTCTTTTGCAGCGTCCGGATGCAGCGTTGCTGATGGACGATGAGACCTATGTAAAGGAGGACTCAAAACCCTTCCAGGTCCACAATACTTTACTGCCGTCGTTGGGAGGATGTGAGCGATGCGGACAGGTCGATTCAAGTGGAGAAATTCGGTCGAAAGGTACTGGTATGGCAAGCAATACGTTCCTGTGGTTTGAAGTCAACATTTTTTACACTACCGGAACTATAAATGCGAGAAATCTATCGATCTGAGTGTCTCCAGAAGAGATTGTTGCCTTTATATAAGAAGCATAGTACACCTCCACTGTTTTGGCCGGATTTGGCGTCGAGCTCACTATGCCAAAACCACTCTCAATTGGCTTGCGGAAAAGGGTATAGATTTCGTTGAGAAAAATATCAATCCACCAAATTGCCTCAGCTTCGACCCATCGAACGTTGCTGAGCAATCGTGAAGAGGGTCTTCAAGAAGACTGGTAAGGCAGCTAGGAACATGCAGGTTCAACAAAATTTGGGTTCAAGCGTCCAAAAAATGCGAGCGTCTGCTGTCGAAAGGAAGAGCTGCGAAGTGGTGGTAAACATGGACCAAGTAACACGAGGAAGGGAGAAAAGATTCCTTTCTGCTTTTCACTGAAACTTCCAGAATGTGTCCAACACGTACTAGTAGCAAAAAAGAGTACAAATGTCTAACCGATTTTGTGCAAAAAGTTGAAGTCTAAGTCTGGGTTGGAGATCATTCCAAGCACAAACGTGCCGAAGATCGTAACACAAAGTAACAAAAATCGGTAAAAACACGCCCCAGAAAGCTTTATGAACCATTTCTCACAAAATTCCATTATGTTTTCATGGATGACTAAACATACTGCTTCAAAAAATTCATATACGGAATTTCAAATTGCTAAGAACCGGAAAGATGTGAGCTCCTGTGTATCTGAAACGGAAGTATAAAACCAAATTCCCTGAAAAATATCTGATCTGTCAAGCAATATATTGCTGAGGGCTAAAATCTCAGATTTTCGTTACCACAGGTACCGTAAATGCTGAGATTTATTGGCAAGAAAGCCTCAAAAAGCGGCTCTGACCTTTCCTGAGAAAACATGCGACTCAATCCTTGTTCAGGCCAAATTTGGCCAGCTGTCATTACGCTAAAGATACAATCACTTGGTATGAGCAAAATAACGTTATTTACGTTCCCAAGGATTGTAATCCACCAAATTGCCCACAGCTCCGCCCGATTGAAACATACTGGTCAATGTTCAAGGGAAACCAACGATCCAAAAAAATCGTTCTAAGAGGCTTACTGCTACGAAGAAAATTGACAAGGACACCGTGTAAATATTGATAATTGGAGTGAATAAGAAAGTGCGCGCAACAGCTTATGGAAATAAATCCATATAAATCTATATGCAGTTGTGTTGAGAATCACATTTATCTATAAAATGAAATAAATAATATGAATCAAGAACATGCTGTTGTTTTTCTAAAATATTGTTTGCATGTCCGGATTTTGGTGTGAACGGCCTTTATGTGCCATAATCGGAGTTCGATCTCCATCTCATCAAGTTTGTTGTTGTGTGAGTCATCGCTCTTTTAATCTCACACTCATCAGCTAATACATTAACACATCAACACAACCTTAAGCACACATTGAATTTTTCAAAGCGAATTGATTTGCTTCCATTTTTACCCATAACCAATGTTGATGTATTGGTCTATAAATAGAATTAGTGAACTTGTACAATGAAGATGTAAAAGCTACTCCCAAGGTCCATCTATGTGGTTCTCTGTGCAATTACACTAGTTCTGATCAGTAAAGAGTAGCAACTACGATGTTGCACGGTCTTTTTAAAAAAAACTCTCGCATCCGGACAAGCTTTCCAGCATCAAATAAGAAAAATTGGTGAGGTCGTTTTATGTTATCAAAAATATACCTTACCTATATACACGCCAGGATCAAGAATGTCCATTTTTGATTCTGGAATGTGAAAACTATGAAAGCCATTTGATATGTAGAAGATTTTCATGAGGCTTATTGTTACGAACATGACCACAGTGTCCGTATGAACAGGCATTCTTGTCGGTCGTTGGTTTTAATGGAGCTGTCACTTCCAATATCCAGGGCTAAAAATGTTTTGCACACTGATCACATATAAATTACTGAAGAAATGCAGACAAGTATCTTCCATAAAAGCATTGCCGGTTAGTGGGAGATTGATTGTAAACACACACACACACACACACACACACACACACACACACACACACACACACACACACACACACACACACACACACACACACACACACACACACACACACACACACACACACACACACACACACAGCATCTTATCTTAATTAAAGAGTTATATTACATTGAGCTGGTTCTTCCGTTAGGGTGGCTTAAGAAAACTCATTTTTAATTTATTTGAGGCACCCCTAAAAGACGCCCGATTGAAATTTGACAAAGGGGCATATTTTGGGCTAACGAAACGTTTGTGCAATGTCAGGTTTTGAAATTTGATTAACAATTTTTGCTTCATATGAAAGTCCTAAAGATTTTCTAATAGAAAAAACATTATTTCAAAATAACTTCAGATCTCTAAGTTTTATGCATTTTTAAGTAATTTGTTCGATTTTCTACTTTTCCTCTTGTCCCATTTTGTGAAAATTTTCCTGGATAAAAATGTCGAAACTTTTATCAATTAGAGGCACCCCTAAACTATTTTCGATTCAGCTCAAATTTACCCCAAGTATTGGAACTTGTAAGCAAAGTCGGTTTTTGAAATTCGAAAAAGTAATTTTCAATGGAAAACATTTACAAATATCTACAATCAGTTTCAAAAAACCTAGGTGTACTTGGATTGATTTAAGGTTTTCAGATGTTACGATCGACATTAGGGCTGTGTACCAATTCGTGAATTAATTTTAATTCTACTTATAATCGATTAATCGCTTAAAATCCCATTATTAATGATCAACAAACTTTCGGTAAGGTGCCAGTCAAAATTGAGTTCCTTTCTGTCAGAAATAAGTCAGCTCGAGTAGCAGGCTTAATCGATTAATTTCCATCTGTCAAGTTTAAGTGAAAATTAAAATTAATTCGCGAATTGGGACACAGTGTAGGTAGACTTAAATTTGACGCAAATCTTTAGATTGTGTATTTAAGAAACATGAACACCCTTTATTTTGTAAAGGTGTGGGTGTACAAAACGATGACTCTCTTTATTTTGACATTCGCTCTTTAGTTCTCAAAATGACGTCTAAGCAAGAGGAGAAAGGTATCAACATCCGAGCTATTCGCACGCCGAGTTTTACTTGATCGTCGCAACGACGACATAAACAGTAACCAGCGGCTTCAAGAGGTGCCCTAACCTCTCCGTCCGAGGTGTTGCAATCAAGCTGGAAGCTTCGTCTAAAACCCAGCATCATTCAATATCTGGTGTTAAATAACCTTCACACTAAGTTTTTTTTTGCTGAAGTCGGTAAATTTGTAGTGAGTTTTCAAACAGCTGAAAAAGTCAGTAAACTTAGAATCATCTCCACATAAAATGCAAGGAAAATTATTGAAATGTTATACTTTTCTATCAAAAGCTAATGTTGGAATGAAGCATTCATTGTACATTTCGAAAGAATTTATGTTTCCTTCAATTTTTGATGATATTTTTAAGTTTACCGAACTGTTCAGCTGTTTGACATTTTTTTTCGAACAGATTGAGTGTGTTGTCTTCCCTATGTCTTGACTTATTAATAAAAACTTTGATCGACTGACACATATTACTGTTTGACCAAATTTTGATCGGAACACCCTTTAGAATCCTTACCGTTGATTTGAATCGGTTTAGTAGGGCTTTAAGGCCATGTTAAAAATCTCGTTTTCCCAATGAAGAAAACCATCATCACACTTTGTGAATGGTCCATATGGCATTCGCACCGTTGGTTTAAATCTGTACTAAAATGGAAATATATATTTGTGCATCTCTTTGAAACTAACTTAATGGAGAATAATCTGAATACAGAGATAAACAAGTACTCAGCGTGTCGTTTATCAAAATAAACCCTGCTGCCAACATTACCCTCCAACATCCCAGTGATTTCTCGTGAAAGTGTAGAGGATTACTCGGTTCCAACAAAACAAATATCGCCAACACGTTCCCAAACTTTCCTTAATTGACCTGACCTGCCGTTGCCGATATTGCCTTAACTTAGGATCACAAATTTTTATACATTAAGGATGTATGTTAGTCCCAGTCATCATCTGTTGTTTCTCTGCCCAGGTAACCTAGAAGCAGTTTCAAAGCGTCTTTACGGCAGCCTATCAAGCAATTAAATCGCCCTAAATGCAACAAAAATGCTACTTTTGGCCCAATATATGGCTGCTTTACTGCAATGCTATGATAATGCTTCATTAATGCTATTTTGCATAAGGAATGGTTATTACAGGCTACAAGCATTTAAATATCATTGGAAATGCAACGTTACAACATTCATGGCAACAACATGGCATTCAAGATGCTGATATAATGCTAATATAATGCTTGTAGCATCTGAAATGCAGATTTAGGGTTGATTTACTGCATATGCAAATGCTTATCGGTTACCTGGGTGTCTAATTACAGCTGGTCTGAAAATAACGGAATAGCAACATCCGGCGGTCAATTAGGCTTATGCTTGTGCTATATGAATATAAATGAAATGATCTCTGCATCTAAAGATTCGACTGAAGAACGCATTGACGAGCTCTCATTTATAATGCAATTGAATATTGTTTGCTCAGCATCTGCGAAGATACTTAATCTTATCCGATGTTCTCATTTCTACAAAGATTAGTAAAACATATACAACATTCCAAGAATATAGAATGTGTTGATGAACTCCATGTTTTTGAAATCAATCTGGGTTTTGTTGAGTCCTTCAAAATTCTCGATAAGTTAAAAAGCCTGCCTTTTTGTAAATTAGTCTTAAAGAATAATATAGACACAGAACAACCGTGCACAGTATCTGGCATCCTAAATTTGGGTGTACACGATTTGCTCGAAAAATAACAAGGTTGTATTTTTGCTTCGGATCAGTTGTCGTCAAGTCATAATCACCAGGTTGTTTTTGCAGCTTTTCAGTGTTTTGGTACTCTCATTCCGTTGGATAATTAGCTTCGTACTTTCACTTTGCTTCCCCCAATATTACGCAATTTTTGCGCCACATGCTGTTTTCGCTCGCCAGCCAGCATCCAGACCAGAACCTACACCACACATTCATACAACTTAAGTAAAATGCAACCAAATCCCGCGCGGGTACGTACCGTTTCCAGTGAAAGTAAATAGCGCCGCCGTTGCAAAAAGTATAAATAGATCCATTCCGGCAGCTGTCTTGTGTTGAGCCGTCCGTCCTCCAACCGCCCCGAGTTGTGGTCAGTTTGTATATCTTTATGCCCCTCAACGGCGTATTCCAGCTTCCTCCTTCTCCTCGTCGAATATTGAACGGATTAATTTTCCGTATAATTCAGTGGACCATCACACTTCACAACGTATTTTTTACTGGATTTTGACTAGTTTTTTTTTTCCCACGGACGGATATTGTTTTGATTCCAACCACCGACCCGAATTCCCTCAGTTATCGTTGAAAATAATTCACCTAAAAAAATGGTTGCACTTCACTAAACCGCTATCACGATCGCTACAGTTACTCCACTTCAAAGGCACTCTCATTTACTAACTCGAATATTCGTTTGTTTGCAATTCAACGCCCTCTTCAGCGGGGATTTCATTACAGTTACACTGTCACACGCGAATTTTCACCCACTCGAAATTTTCCCTTTTAGCGCCGCGTTGAAGCACAAAGAAAAAGCCACCAAACTCGATCTTGATCGCGACTTTTATTCACAACTTACATCTCAACCCAACGGGTGGCGACGATAACAGAAAGCACGCATCCGATCACCTTCGCAGTTGGTTTTCCTCTGGTGCACGCGACTCGGATCAAACGCGACCGTCGACCGATTCGACGAGACTTTTCCTTTCCGTTCGTTGGTTCGATCGCGTTCGGATCGTTCGCGTGGGGTTGTCAACGGTGTGCAGCAGCGAGCTGCGATCTTCTGGGACTGGTTGGGTAGGCAGACTCCGCTGATCGTGCGCGCGTGCTCTCTTTAGGACTGTCGGTTGGAGTGAATCGAACGACTGACTGCTCGCTCAGCTGCTGCGGATCAGTGCACTTCTAATTAATGCATATAGATCGTTTACCATCCGAAATGAGAGATAAAACAATGAACTGGAGTGACGCTGGCGGTACAATCGCAAGGGTGTCCTATGTGATTCGTGGATGGTAGATAGGTTATCTTCGATAAATATTGAAAACAGTATTTATTTTTATTAATAACATGCTAAAAAAAATGTACAGCAGGTAAAGCCCCATTGAGTTGTTCCAAATTATTACGTAGGACTGCGCTACTAAATGTAAGTCATTTTGATTATACAATGCAACATTCTTTAAATTGATACTTTTTAAGACAAGGCTTATTATTTATATATTTTTCAATAGTATGTGGAATCAAAAATGTCCTCTACACTGAAAATTAAATTTCGTTTATATTACGAAATCGAAGGTAAGACTAACAAATCTATTCGTTGTTTTGTGAAACGAAACTGATTTGCACTTTTAAAGAAGCTAACTTCGTATTGAATGCCACACGCACAACTGTCAAAAGCACGAGGCATTTGTTGACACAGAAAGAAAATTCGTTCATTGTACGAAAACAATACAAAGAGCTACACTCCTGCTCCACTTTACTCAATTTTTGAGTACAATTGTATGCTATCTCTTTTTCTCTCACGGATATGTTACTAAATTTTCGTAAAAACTGGATCTCCTCAAAAATTTAGTTAATCCACTTTTTAACGAAAATTTAGTAACATTGCCGTGAGAGAAAAAGAGATAGCATACAATTGTACTCAAAAATTGAGTAAAGTGAAGCGGGAGTGTACGAAAAATGTGTTATCAACGAACGACTGACAGATCTACTTCATCGGCTCAAAATATAATTGAAAAAGAAAAGCGCAACCACGAGAAGTTGTTTACAGCGTTCCATTTTTTAAAATATTTCTGTCAAGGGGTTTGATCCGGTATTTTTAGGAAGAGCTGTTATTGAGTCCGTGCTTGATTTCACTAAACCATGTTGACTCTTGAATAGTTACTATTTTAATGAGCATGCCGTTCTAGCTCTCGACAGTGCTTTATTTTGATTCTCATCCATCTCAGCAGGAACATTAAAATTTATGAACACGATCGAAGAGAAGCAGCGATTGGCTGGTTTTCACGAAATTCATTTTGTGCATTGCACAAAAAAGGTGTAATGATAGCATTTTGTTAGATGAGCAATATGAATGGTTCATACAATTTACGAGACATTTGTTCTATGTACAAAATCCATGTTTACGAAACGAGTGAAAGCTGATTTACGAAAATGAATTTTCTGTGTATTGGAGTCAATGCGTAAAAATATTTCCGAACAATTGTTGCAAAATTTTTGGAAATCTTTGGAGAAACGATTGAGATATTAACCTAACTACTTTTTAAACAGATCAAAAGTAAACCACTTTTCGTGACAGTCTCATTTGAGTTGTTTTTAAATTGTATCCCAGCTGAGAAAATAAAGACGTATTAACTACGTTAAAACATTTTTACGTGTGTTTAAGTAGAAGGATTGTAAGTGGGAAACTAAGAAAATTTTAAATAACATTTCACCTTGTGTTAAATACAAATAATACAAAACTGATACAACACTTTTCCACTACCAAACTCCTTTAATTTATACTCGAAAATGTTATCTTTTGACAGATTGGCCTATTTCGTCTGCGACTTAAAGACTTCGTCAGTGTTGAGTGCTTGACAGGAAGTGTTGAGTGCTACTCTGTTTGTGGCTCTATGTGTGTTTGTTTGTGTAATATTTGATTAGTCACAAGAAGGGGTCCCTAATTATTTATGTGTGTGGTCCTACCATACACGGCGGAATCAAAGTACTCAGAAATGGGTGATTTTTCACCTATCTGGGAAATGAGTGGACTAATCCACAAGGTGAGTAAATTCGTTTTACCCATAAGTGGGAACAACGCCTGTACGTCAAAATGGATGTTTACTTTTCACCCATCTTCTCGAAGCCAGAATTCTTTTGGATGGGTTAAAAATACCCTTCTAATTAAAATCGATTAGATACTATTTTTTTAAATTGTTCAAAAAAATCTTAAAACATTAAAATAGAAATTAGCAAATCGTATTTTTTCTAATTTGTAAAATCACCTTCCCTTTACTTCTCGGAAATGTTCTCTGGGCAGTTTATCCCTTTGCACATCCATGCTTAAAATTGTAATACTACAATTCAGAGCTGAAAATAAGATTAAACGCCAAAGCGAGGTGCATCGGTATATAAATTGCATAATTGTTCTTCTGACAAACTCTGAAGGATTTAAATTTTTTACGAAGTAAATTTTCACCCATATAAGAGTGAAAAACACCCACCTCTGGAACAACATGCAGGTGTTTCAAGGTGGGTACTTTTAAATCACATTGTATCTTTTGAAATCACCCATCTCTTTGACAGCTTCATATAGCTGCCGAAGGTGAGTGATTTCTATACATAAAATGTGTAATCTCAAATCTCTGTGTTGCCATCTTCGTTATGTTCAAATCTACACCGAAACAAAATTTTTACCGTTTTACCCGACCATGCCTATTTTCGAAAATATCATGAAATTTCAGTCAAATTTACTACGTTTATGGTACATCTTATCGCAGGCATGGTAAAATCAAACGCATTTATAGTCAGATGAAAATTGATGGCGTTTGTGCTTAATTTAACCCTCGAAATTGTAGTTTCTTCTGCGTTTTTTTTGTTGGGTGTACCGATCAGGTTTCTGCAATTTTCACCAGACTGTAAATGCGTTAGATTTATCATGCCTGTGATTGAAGTCAACCATGGTGGGGTGGATATTAACATGAGGTCTGTCAAATATACTACAAATATTTATGACTGTACCATAAACGGAGTAAATTTGACTGAAATTTCATGGTAGTTTTGATATTCATAGTCGGCATAGTCGGGTAAAATGATAGTTTTTACTGCAACATTTTTTTCTGTGTAGTCCATTGTTGTACACGATAAGCTTAGTTTACCCAGAATCGTGAAAAAGTGCACATAGTCATTAATGGGTACAGTTGACTTTACCCATATTTGAGTACATTTGCATTGGAAAAAATACTCAAATATGGGTAAGTAGTAATGTACTCATAAATGGGTATGTGCACTTTTCGTGATTATGGATATTCTTCGCCCATATTTGTGTAAACTGAACTAAGCGTGTAGTATCATGCGTGATTTCTTTTTTGTTGGGGTGTAGAACTACTGCGTCCACTGAGTTTAAGTTCTGTGTGATTTGAAGCTTGTACACTCAGTAGCCAAAAAAAAGCCGAGCAAAATTTTGCTTCCAAAAACCGCGTTGTTCAACTTTCTGGTACTTTGTCAATTATCAAAATTTTTGGCTGAAAATTTCACAACATTATGAACAATGTATAATATTAATGTGAATAAAATTTCATGTTGATAAAATTTATAAATTTGAAGTTATCATATCATATGTGAAAATGTCATTTTTGGACAGAGCCATTTAAAAAATCCGTATTTCTGTGAAAAATTTAGGTAGCATATTCAAAATTTCTCCATAGCTTAAAAAAATACAAGAAATAATGTGGATTCCATAGCTTGAAAAAATATAAGAAATAATGTGGACAAAATTTGAACTGTTTCCATAATGTGGTTTGGACTACAGCTGGCGTCAAAATTGACGCACCAACATAAGGGTTTCCCTTTTTCACCCGATGCTGACCTTGCTGAAATATCGGTGCAAAAAAAAGCAGGGTTTAACATGGAATTTTATGCAAACAAAATTTTGCTCGGCTTTTTATTTGCTACTGAGTGTACTCGAAAAAATGCAACACTTTCTTTTGTGTATAATTTTAAATTGTATAGGTAAAAATCGATTGAATTTTGAATAAAACATGGCATATTTGCATGATTACATGTTAACAATTTCGTCACAATCTGTCAGTTGGTTTAAAAATGGCTTCCAAGCAAGGGAAGGTTCATTATATTTTGTCACGCAGTAAAGGGGGAGGAGGGGTTTGGCAAAACGTGACAATCCATACAAAAAAAATTGAAGGTCCATACAAAAAACGTGACATAATCAATGGACGTTCCTCAAGAAGTACATCGACAAAAAATTGTCCCGTGTGGTAAAATCGTTCAAGGAGACCCAGACGACCCAACGGCTGGCAGCGGAAGAAAAATGAATACGACAGACCCCGTGAACCCAAGGAAGATGAGGATTTACTTCAAGCGTAATCCGAACTAGGCCGAGAAGGTTAATTCTTCCGTCTGGTTCGACCAGCAGACAATGAAGCGGGCCGGACTTCATGTCTTCGAGGTAAAAAAGGCGCCTAACCGAATCAATAAACAGAATACGGTGGCCAAATTCCGCGCCAGCATGCTGCACCACGAGTGGTTGATGTAACCTAAATGCATAACATTAAAGCGGACGCGGATCCTCGGCATGGAGTTTATCGTCGGCAAGTCCAGCCTCGATGTTCCGGAGAAGTTCCGGAAGAAGAAGGTAGGACAATTTACCAGGAAGTACTTAGCGTGGCAGGTGATCTGTGGGTACGGTAAATTCAACAAGTCGTGTATAAAGACTGGCACCATTAATGGCCAAATATATCGAAGAATGCCTCCAAAAGAGACTGCCCTTTCCCCGGTTCTACGAAGGTGACACTCTGTCTTGGTTGGATTTGGCATCGTGCCATTACTCAAAATCGGTGATGGAGTGGTACGAAGCCAGGAGGCAAATCCGCCAAATAGCTCAATAGAAAAAATCAGGCCGACAATAAAGGGTAAGCTCCGGAAAACAAGGATGGTCTTCAAAAACGACAAGGATTTGAAGAAAGAGTGAATGAAAGTGTGTATGAAAGATGGTGGAAGTGTTGCACAGGATTTAGCCTAGAAGAGACTCAAGTAGCACACTATGATCATTCTTAGTAGTAGTAACATGATTATGACTTAGCAAGTCATATTAATGTTTTCTCAACCGAATGGCATCAAGTGTGCTACCTAGAGTAAGGTTGACTAAACCAACTTTGCAAAAACATAGCTAATATGTGTTTATTTATTCCCCGAGAGTTACAAAAATAGCCGACTTAAAATGATATTTTGGTGATCATTTTTTTCTGATGCATTTTTTTCGAGGAGAAAAACAAATATACTAAAAAGCATAAATGAAAACCATATTCGATCTATCCAGTCATTGGAATGAATAAACCAGGTTTATACATTGATAAGCATAAATCAAATATATGCATTCCAATGCATTTATCAAATTTATGCATTCCAATGCATACTTTTAATATATGCATTGCAATGCATTATTGTATGATTATATGCATTCCAGTGCATAATTCAAATGCATAATTAAAATTCAAGAGGATTATTTTTAGATGTTTTTTTTTGTGATTATATAAATAAAATAAAAGCTAACCATTTTTGAAAAAAGTTCTTCCGATTTCATTCTTACACTCTTTTTAGTCGAGGCGCCCACTGATGTGTCGGAGGTGTTGTATCTGTTAGCATGTCAAAATATCTTGTCGACGTTTACCTCATGTCACAAGACTTTGGATCGATGTTTTGAGATGATATGTAGTGCCCCACCTCCGCCACATCAGCCACGACTCTCACTTACATTCTTACACACGACGGCAGAGCGACACAAAGTTTGCAAAATACACGCGCTTTCAGGAGACAAAAAAAAGGTACTTCGATATCCTCTTCAAGTCGGGCACTCGACACTGAGGAAGTCTGTTAGTCGCAGACGTAATAGGCCTATCTGTAAAAGCGTTTGTAGTGGAATTTAACGGAATTTGCTAGTGATAATTTGAAAAATTGTTTCAGTTTTTTATTAAAGTTTCAACCCAAGTAATCACAAGCATTATATTATTGCACTTATTCAACTCAAAATCAACATCGGTAATGCGGGATTGCATCAATTCAACAGTTGTCAAGTCATTGCTAATTAAAGCTAACGCAATGTCTTATGGCATTACAAAAGATACAGCATTAGTTCGATCTTAGTGGGGCCCTATTCAGCTTTAATCCAACTTCAATTATGCACTAGACGTAATGCATATGCCCTATATAAGTATGGTATTACAGCCTCGTTGGTACTTGGAAATACACCGCTAGATTCTTACAAGTCTTACAAAGGTTGAAAACAAAGTAAGCAGTTATAAAGATTTGAAATTTTCCAAGAATAAAAAAACATGGTGCCTTACAGACTGTTATATTGTCCAAAATATCAGTGATTTAAACTTATGGGATTCGTGGTTAAGCTGTTACCGGTTTCACCTGTCGTTTGTACAATTGCCAAGAAGCGAGGATTTGATTTCCGCTCCAGCCTGTGGAACTTTCCGCAAACCGAAACTGTCCCTACTGGTTCATTGGTGTGTGACGGATCAATTGTCCGTTGTTAAATACTTTATGTTCTATGTTTATTCTGTACAACCTCGAGTTGAAGCCGGTGTAAATCTTTTTCATACCATTTTTGTTTTTGGACATGGGTTGGAATCAGTTCCAACTTGTGATATCCAAACTTTTTGTCAAGGTGATGGATTGTCGTGTTTGCTATTTAACATTGCTTTCGAGAATGTTATTAGAAGAGCTAGGATAGACACGAGCGGAGATAGATCCTCAGGAAGTATGTTCAAATTTTTGGCTTTATCGATGAAGTGCAAATCGTAGCACACCAACTTGAAACGCTGGCGGAAAGGTACATACATCAGTCTTAAGGCTGAAAAAGGTAGGAGTTGGCTTGTCATTGTTGCGTTAAAGACAAAATACGTGAGGGAAACAGTCTAACGAGAGGACAATGTTAGCCTCCTGCCACAAGTTCAGATCGACGGTGATTAAATCGAAGTGGTAGTCGACCTACCTTGACCTACCCCGCATAAAGATGTGTGGCAAAAATGTATTCGTTTGCTTCGAAATACTGCATAACAAAAGCCCTACACACTGAGAAAATTTTCCAGTATTCGGTAATTTTTACCGAACTTTCAACAACTGAACGTTAGGTAATCCGATTTACCGGATTTCGGTGAAATTTTACAATATTTCGGTAAAAAAATTACCGGAACTACGGTAAATTGGATTACCGAACTGTTCAGCTGTTGAAAATTTGGTAAAAAATTACCGAATTCTGCACAGATAAAAATAAACATTGAATTTTCTGCGATATCTAATGCACATAAAAGGAATGCTAGATTTTCCAGAAAAAAAAGTATATTTCATGTAAATTTAAGGCAGATAACGCCTGAATCCAGCCTGTTGTATGACCGATTACCAATATTGTTGTATGGCACAAGAAAAGTTGCAAACAATTTCGTGGTTTACGTCTCCCTTAGCTTGAATTTAAACGAGGGGATATTTTACACGCTTGTTAAAATTAGTTATTTTTTTCTGTGTGTAAAATTTTCTAAGGGTGTACGCTTAATTTCAAACTACTTCTATTCAATTTCATAACTTGTCGAGCTCTATCGGACCTATCGATACATTCTCTTCCCATCTTTGGTTCTAGCAGAAATTGCTGTTCACAACTGGGATTCCATGATGTATGGAAGATATTTCCAATTTAAAAACATCTTAATCCAGTTTGATTAATAGACTTAAATGCAAGGTGTAAATCTTATACAAGTAGAGAAACGTGACCAATTTTTCGAAGAATGAAGATATGTAGAATAGTGATATTGACCTAGCTAATGGCACAAATACTTATATTTATAGTATAGTATATTATATATTGAATAGAAGGTTTTCGTAGTTTGTAATTTTATAAATTCAGAAAAAAATATAAAAAAACCAGAGGTCTAAATAAATTGATTACAATTTTTCATTGGAAAAAAACATCTCTTGGGATTCCGGACCACCTGTTGTAATAGCATGTATTATTAACTATAAATTAGAAGAAAAATTAGTAATCTCCATTTAATTTCAACTACCTTTGCTTATCTTCGACAGATACGCGTATTTCGTCTACAATGTGCAGACTTCTTCAGTGTCTCGTACTAATAACTCGTACTAGTACGAGACACTGAAGAAGTCTGCACATTGTAGACGAAATACGCGTATCTGTCGAAGATAAGCAAAGGTAGTTGGAATTAAATGGAGATTACTAATTTTTCTTCTAATTTATAGTTACAAGTATTCCACTAAACAGCTCAAACCCTCTAGGATTCATGTATTATTACTTAAAAGAATCAACACTTTCATTTTCGTAGAAAGATTATTAACTGATAAGTGTCACCTCAATGGGTCCACTGGCTTCGGTCTCTTTGTTGCAATTTCTAGCTCTTTCCACGAACCACCGGATTCGTGTTTTATTTTTATATTGCTATTGGTATTAGGGAAGATTTCCAACATGCCCGTAGCCTATTTCTTCATCTTCTCGGACAACCTTCAGTTCAACTGAGGCTCTTAGGTTGATGAAACCTAGTAGACACTCATCGAACTGCATTTGTAAAGTAAGGCAACAGATAAATGTGTTGAACGAAAGCTCATATTTGATTACGTATGTACCCAAGTAGCACACAAAACATCTTTAATATTCAACACTTAGTTTTCATGTTTCATTTTAGTAAATGTACAGTAACAAAAAGCATATTTTGTTACAGCAGAGTTTATTTCACGTATACGATATACTAGATATTTCATTGGTGTTGCTAAAATGGTTTCCCAAGTAAAGCACAAAACATCTTTTAAGAATGATTTATAATTGTTTGTATTATAAATGTACTATAAACGTACTGCAAAACATGTCAAGATTGGAGCGGTTTGTAACTCTCGTATTCTATACATCACTGACAAACGGTCGAGCTAAAAATACCTTTTTTCACTACTGCATGTGATTAATAGTTTATTATTGTTCTTAAAAACACGGTTCCATACATTTATAAAACATAAACAGGACAAGATTTTAAGGGCAGTTCTATATACTGTTGAAATTACATTACACCAACCATATTTTGCAAAACTTGTTCTTTTTTCTCAATACGATGAATTTGCTGTACAAGATTGTGGTTTCACTGCCAACGAGAAGCATATAATAGATACTCAGAGTTTGCTTTTTAACAATCTGAGTTGGCTTAGCAAAGAAGCTACAAACCTATCACGCCAAGGACTAGTGTTCAAATCCCACGTTTGGCGATGTTGTTTTTTTGTAGCAGGATATTTTTTTTCATTTTATGTTTTATAAGGCTTCACATTGTGCGCTTTTTGCATTATATTAAAGTATAAAATAAAGTCTTGTACACCTTAATTTATAACCTGTTCTTGTCATTCAACAGTATTTTCAACTTGAGTAATACAAGCTGTGTTGCTTGGGTTGCCAAGACCATTCAAAACAAACATTGGAGTAGGTCAAGACCTGTTTATCTTTGCAAACTTGCAGCTTAGTAAACTTAATCATTCCGTTGTATACTTATTTTTTTCCCAGTGTATTTGAGGTTTATTATGAAGTAATTTTGACCTCCAGTGCAACATAACAAATAAGTTACGCTCTTGTTCCAATGAAGCGTTCTGATACTTAAAGTTTTCAAAATGGGTTTTTGAGCCTCACGCGCAACGTTATGAGAACGGAACATAAAGTCAATGAATAATATCACTTTCTTGCAACGTTCAATTGCACATTACCACCACAGTGATGACGATTGAAATATATGCGAATGAAATGCACACTACCAACCACATGTGTTTTGATATGAAAGAAAAAATTATCAATTTATAATCTGATCAAATTAGTAAGGGTTGATTTCTTTCTTATTTAATTCAAAACCCAAGCAACAATATCAGTAAAGTAGAGATTCTAATGTTTTGAATATGGAATAATCATAATAAACTTGTTTTAGAGTACTTCAACATAAATTTGTTTCATGCAGTTATGTGTTAAGTTGAGCGAAAAAAACTTCACATGATGTGTTTGAAGTAACAATAATAATAAAGTGTTCGTCTTTTAAAAGTAAGTTATTAAAATTTTCGTTGTAAAGAACAGGAAACGACTTATTAAGCTCCTTTAAACAATCATACTATTAATTTTTTTTTCCGAATAGTGGCTTTCGTCAAAAACAATGCAATTAAATAATTACAATTGATTGCCCTCTAAGTTCTACATAACTTCATATTTAGAACGGTTTGATAGTTCCAACTATACTAAAATAATTTCACTTAGAAACAGTTGTGTCTGCCATTGGAAATTTAATTTGTGTGACCTAGACCAAAATTATGAATAATCAAATTGCGACCAACCTAGACTTCGAATAGTTTTTAATTCAGTAGTTTTTAATCAGGTATACTTAAACAAAGAAAACCCACTATTAACCTACTACTGTCGCTATTGTCCAGATATCTACAATTTAATGATGTCTTCATAAATATAAATCATAGATGCACTTCACATGTTAGGAATGGATTCATAATTATTTGTGCCGTTAGTGTATTTGGATTGTTCGTACACGCATCTTGACAAAATGTTGCAAAACAAAATAAGATATTAAAATTTCACTCATTCATCCACAATTCGCACCAAACATGAACCTTTTACAATTTATTAATCTTCGAATGAATCAAAAATTTGATTCTTCCAAATGTAAACATAATTTTACACAAGTTTTCCTTTTTCAAGATCAGAAACAATGCTCTATTCTCGAGGATTGATTCAAGGGCGTTTATATTTTTCGTAGTAGAACAGAATATTAATCCATAAATCTGAAAGCGTTTATAAAATAAACTTACTTCAAGGTACAAAAACCTGCTTTATCGACCGATAAATTAAGCTCGTGTGGTGGCCAGCCCATAGTCCGGATCTAAATCCTGTCGAAAACATCTGAGAAATCATTGTTCGATGGATCTACGCCAACAAAAAGCAATACAACAGTATTGCTGAGCTTAAAGTGTCAGTTTTGGAAGCGTGGGCGGGTGTTGAAACGGAAATTTTAAAGAACTTGGTTGGAAGTATGCTCAAATGATTTTTTACAGGTAATCGAACGTGATGAGAACCAACTGATTAATAAATGCAGAATGTATTCAGAAAAATGAATATTTTGACATGTATCCATTAAAAAACATAAGTGCGGCTATAAAAATAGCCCCTTCATTTCATGAATTTGAATCAATAAAGGATTTTATATTGCTAATTTTCAATTCAGGTTTTAATTTCATTCTTGTAAAAGTCCATTTAAAACATATTACCAGGAGAAATGAAGTCGATCACGTAGTTTTGCAATGGTGACTCCGCCAGATAAAGACTTCTGAGTACTCTAGAGAGTATCAAAAAAGTCATATGCAGTCGTTTTGTGTTTCTTGTTATATTTCTTGCCCAATCCTTCCAAAAAAATGTCACCCCTTTCAATCTCGGGTAAACCGGGAGTAATCGGTCCATTCCTACTGCATGTAGCGTCAAGTTATTTTTGTCATATCAAAACACAATGAATTATCGGCTCCGTAAAGCTACCCGTAACAGCGAAAAAAAAAGTTAAACACTAAAACCACATGGGACACCCTTGCTTGCACGTCACCCGCTTTGCACTCAATCGTCAACCGCATCGCAACCGCTCAGTGCGCACCGAGCGTAATTAGAGTGCAAAGAGATTGAAATTTCTTCACTTTTTCCACTTTGCCATCACTTGGCTGGCTAGCAATAATCATCGTGGGCTGTTCAATGCAGCTCAGCCAGTTAATAATATTGCGGCCGAGATCGTTCACTGACCACGGCAGAACAATTCGTTTCGGTAGGCATCGAGTCGAACCTTTAGTAGAGCGCAAATCCAACACACGCGAACTCGGAAGTCGGTTGGGGAGGTAAATTGACGGCCTGTTACACCGATTAGCACTCTGTATGATCGGCGGGAGCGATCCAAACTTCGCGAACGTTGCTTCGCTACTGACTCCGATCCAAGAGTTGGGGGCTGGTTTGAAGCCGGGGCGAAAGCTGCGTCTGTGTTTTCACCCAATGTGGTTTCCATCATCAGCGTCATGATCAGCTAAACTGTAGAAAGGCTCTCTCGGGGGAGCTTTTCTTCATGCTTTGGCAAATCTGGTGCACCATCGTTGTTGGTGCACACGACTGTATGTGTGGGGGCGCGGTGGATGCTGCAGTTGATGCAATTGCTGGATCACTTTCTTGTGGCAAGCCCCGCATGTGCTGTGGTTTGTTGCACTTTCCGAGGGTTGGCACTGGGCAAGATCGTTGGATTCGATTTGTGTACAGCCGGTGGGCAAAATAGTGCATTTATGGGTGGTCCATTTAGTGGGAGGTTGTTTTGGTTTTGCACTGTACACTGACTGTTATATTGTTGCTTACTGGCTTGGCTTGGAGTCGTAACGAATTTGATTGTATGCATTTGTTTTTTCTGAACGTGTAACTTTTTCTGCTGAGTTATCGAATTTCTTTGTAACTCAACCCGCACTTGGAATTTCATCTCACTTGTTTGTAAATGAATAATGCATGTTTATGTAATTAAAAGCATTAAATGCAACAATAAATAATGTTGTCACAGAATTTTTGCTTCGCAGACTAGCATGATAAAAGCTCAAGCTGTTCATATGTTTGGATTTGTTGTTGTACGTAAAAAAGTATACAATCATTTGTGTTTGAGATCATATATGTTTGTGGAGATGAATATTGGAATGTATGTTATGTATTGTCATTTGACTGAATATTGTACACCACGTTTCACGTTCCTGAACTTCCGGTTGCATTAGCAGTTTTTGTTTGAATAGTCAACTTTATTGTTTTGCAAAATCTATTCGATTTCCTAAAACAAGAACCCTCACCATATCCTGTTATAAAACGGCATCAGATCTTTATGCTGGCCAGATAAACGAATCCGCCCAGCTCCGGTGGATGGAAAATCATTTCCAATAAATTCGCATTCAATTGCATCGTTTGCGTTAACAGCACACTTAGAAAATAATACCGAACTCGGTTCAATTTATTACCGAACCACATCGGTTACCGACTAGAAAGTACTTAGTACCGAGTACTTTTTCGGACCGTATGGTTAGCAAATGTAATAAAACATTTAAAAAATGACACTGCACAATCTTGTTCCACTCGCGGAAAAAGGTAATTTGAGAGCACTTACTAGATATTCGAATGAACAAGAAATACGACTTTCACTGCTTTGCGAAAAAAATGTAGTTTAAAAGCACCAGCTAGCCATTTGGATGAACAAAAACTCCTTCCACTGCTTTGTGACTTCACTAAGGTGAACTGACAACCATAATTATGTAGAGTTTTAATACCCAGGAATTATTATGTTTTTTTTTTTTCAATTGACTGAAACACTGCTTTATAATTAACTAGCTGATCCCGGTGCGAGCGTTGCTACGCCTGCAACTAAATGAATGAACATTACAAAGAACTGACGCTTTTTTTAATGAGTTTTTTTTTTAGTAATAAGGAGTTCAAACTTCTATAAGAACATTCTTCTTACCCAGACAATACACAGTTTGTGGCTTAGTTTCCTGGATAATTCTCAGGATTGGTGTAATTTGTGTTTGAATTCACCATAGAAACATTTCTTGCATCCAAAAAACCCCGCATACCATTTTTGATTCCATTTGCTTGATTAGTTCTCAAGCTATGCAGAAATTTGCGTTTCATTTGTATGTGAGCCGGAACGGGGAAGCGGTCTCAAACAATCATAAGAACCTTCCCCAGCCCCAAAAATACCTGCATACATATTTTCACTCCGATCGGTCAGACAGAAATCCTTTTTAATATAAATAAAAATCCTGTTTCCAATAACCCCCACATGCCAAATGTGGTTTCATTTACTTGAATAGTTCTCGAGTTATGCAGAAAATTGCGTTTCATTTGTATGAGAGCCCCCCCTCCCTTTCAGAGGGCAAAGGGGTCTCAAACCACCATAGAAATATTTCTGACCTTCAAAAAAATCCATATGCCAAATTTGATTCCATTTGCTTTATTAGTTCTCGAGTTATGCAGAAATTTGTGTTTCATTTGTTTGAGAGCCCCCCCCCCCCTTCAGATGGCGGAAGAGTCTCAATGACCATAAACACATTTCTCTCCTTCAAAAACCTCCATATGCCAAATTTGGTTCCATTTGCTGGATTAGTTCTCGAGTTATTCAAAAATTTGTGTTTCATTTATATGGGAGATCCCTCCCTCCACTTTTAGAAGGCGGAGGGGTCTCAAATCATCATAGAAACATTTCTCTCCTTCAAAAACCTACATATGCCAAATTTGGTTCCATTTTCTTGATTAGTTTTCGAGTTATGCATAAATTTGTGTTTCATTTGTATGGGAGCCCCCCCCCCGTCAGAAAAGGGAGGGGTCTCAAATTAGCATTGAAACAGTATTCATCTACAAAAACCTCCACATGCCAGAGTTGGTTCAATTTGCTTGATTAGTTCTCGAGTTATACAGAATATTGTATTTCATTTGTATAGGAGCCCCCCCCCCTTTTCAGGGCGAAGAGGAATCTGAAACCATCATAGAAACCTTTCTTGCCTTTAAAACCTCACACATGCTAAATTTGGTTTCTTTTGCTTGGAGTCTCAAACCACCGTAGAAACATTTCTTGCCTACAAAACCTCCACATGCCATATTTGGTTCCATTTGTTTGATTAGTTCTTGAGTTATGCAGAAAATAGTTTTTCATTTGCATGGGAGCCCCCCTTTCTAAAGGCGGGAGGGGTGTCGAACTATAATAAGATGAATCCTAGAGGGTTTGAGCTGTTTAGTGGAATACTTGTAACTATAAATTAGAAGAAAAATAAGAAAAATCAGTAATCTCCATTTAATTTCAACTACCTTTGCTTATCTTCGACAGATACGCGTATTTCGTCTACAATGTGCAGACTTGTTCAGTGTCTCGTACTAATAACTCGACTGAGAGATTACTAATTTTTCTTCTAATTTAAAGTTATAATAAGATCCTTTCCCGGACCTAAAAACCCCTGCATACAAATTTGCATAGCGGTAGGGATAGTTCTCATGTTTGGTTTAAATTTGTGTTTTGTATGTATGGTAGCCCCCCTTTTCAGAGTGAGGAGAGGTCTTAAATTACCATAAAAACATTTCTTGCCTTCAAAAACTCACCCATACCCATTTTGGTTCCATTTGCTTGATTAGTTCTCGAGTTATGCAGGAATTTGTTTTTCATTTGCATGGGATCTCACCCTTTCTAGAAGCGGGAGGGCTCTCTAACTATCATAAGATGCTTTCCCGGACCCAAAAACCACTGAATACAAATTTGCAAAGCAGTAGGTATAGTTGTCATGTTTGGTTGAAATTTGTTTCATTTGTATGAGAGCCCCCCTTTTTAGAGGGAGGAGGTGCTTTGAACCACCATAAAAACATTTCATGCCTTAAAACACTCGTCCATTCCAAATTTGGTTCCATTTGCTTGATTATTTCTAGAGTTATGCAGAAATCTGGGTTCCATTTGTTTGAGAGCACCCCCTCCCCCCTTCCTCCTCTTATGACGGAAGAGTCTCAAATCACCATAGAAACATTTCCCTCCTTCAAAAACATCCACATGCGAAATTTGGTTCCATTTCTCTTATTAGTTCTCGAGTTATGCAAGGATTTGCGTTTCATTTGAATAGGTCCTCCCCCTTTCAGAAAGGGGAGGGGTCTCAAATCAACATAGAACAATTTTTTGTCTTCAAAAACCACCACATACTAAATTTAGTTCCATTTGCTTGATTAGTTCTCGAGTCATGCAGAATAGTGTATTTCATTTGTATCGGAGCCCCCCCCCCCCTTCAGGATGGGAAGGGGTCTCAAACCAACATAGAAACATTTGTTGTCTTAAAAAACCACCACATGCTAAATTTCGTTCCGTTTGCTTGATTAGTTCCCGAGTTATGCAGAATATTGTGTTTTATTTGTATGGGAGCCCCCCCTTTAATGACGGGGAGGGTTCTCAAGCTACCATAAAATACTTTTATGCCTTCAAAAACTCACACATGCTAAATTTGGTTTCTTTGGCTTTGTATTTCATTTGTAATTTGTATTTCATTTGTATGGGAGCCCACCTTTTCAGTGAAGGGAGGGGTCTCAAACCATCATAAGATTATTCTCCGGCCCCAAAAATCTCTGCATACAAATGATATATGATATATCGACAAACATTTTTCATTAGGGCCTAACAGAAAAACGTAAACAATGGATTTTTCTTTGCATTTATCGACCCTGATCCTAAACTTGCCTCATAAATCTACCATAGCTATTTCTAAGCACAAGAGTTCTGGAAAATTGGAGCTTGGTAGAATTTTTATTTCGAGAAATTTACGGAAGAATCCATTGTTTACTTTTATCAGTTAGACCCGATATTTGACAGATAAAAATGAAAGATAAACCGAGCAGTACGGTAAAGTAGAGATATTCAAGAGATCGGTCCACGAAAACCGGGAATACTCGGTAAAATGAACCGAGCATTCGCTGAATATTCTTAAACGTCAAACACTTCTCTTCAAGTCAATTCCGCGACGGCTATGTCTACCGAAAAATGCGTTTTTTTTATGCTAACTCGAAAAGGTCTGAAAAATCTTTAGCCATTTTATCTCGCGTGTGAATGCCGAATGTCGTTTTGCGAAAGTTCTCCGTACTGTGTGTTGTTTTTGTCTGGTGAAAATGGAAAAACAAATACCGGGAGACTACAACAGGTGGATACACGTTTAGTAGAAATCTTCTGTAAGGGAAGGTCCATTAATTATGTCACGCAGCAACGGGGAAGGGGTACCGCAAAAGTTCAATTCAATGGACGCAGTGGTTCTACGCCCCAACAAAAACAAAAAGGGGAGAAGGGGGGCCTTGGGAAAAAGTGACAATCCATGCAAACAAATTTGAAGGTCCATACAAAAAAACGTGACAAGGGGGGGGGGGGGTGGGGGTTGGGTTATAAAAAGTCACTTTTTGCGTGACATAATTAATGGACGTTCCCAAAAAATTTGACACCAATTTTGTAATTATATTTTCAGGCATCCTGCGCAACAGTCGGTTTTTTACTGCTGTCATGAACACGGTGCAAGTTATGTCTCTAGCTTGCAAAGGCATCAAAAAAAAAATCTGTTAAAAATGATTTGGAAGAACTGCACAGAAAAAAATAATTAATTTTAACAAGCGCGTAAAATTTCCCATCGTTTAATTCCAAGCCAAAGGAGGCGTAAACAATGTTTGCATACAATAATGTTTGCAATCTTCCATATAACAGGCTGGATTCAGGCGTTATCTGGCTTAAATTTACATGAAATATCCCATTATTTTCTGCCAAATCTAGCATTCCCTTTATGTGCATTAGATAACGCAGAAAATTCAATGTTTCTTTTTATCTGTGTGGATAGAAAATCGAGGGGCAAATCACTAGATATATAACTAATTCGAAAATGTGTAGCATTTTGTAAAAAATTGCGTTGAAAAGTGCATGTGCTAAATGTGCAATAATTGCGCACTAAAATGCGTCACTGCGTTGGAAAATGTTCAAAAATGCTACAATGCACTTCTTAATACGTGAGGCTGAATCGAAAATGCATGAGTGCTTCTCGTGGAAAATAGGAAAATGTTTGAATAACTTTGAATTTTCTGCGTTATCTAATGCACATAGAGAGAATGCTAAATTGGCTGAAAATAATGGGATATTTCATGTAAACTCAAGCCAGATAACGGCTGAATCTAGCCTGTTGCATGAAAAATTCAAATAATAACATTGTTTAAGCTACCTTTGGCTTAAAATTAAACGAGGAGAAATTTTACGCGCCTGTAAAAATTCAATATATTTTTCTGTGTAACGTAAATTGTGTATTTTTTTTTATTCATTCGCAAAAATGATCAAAGAAAGGTTATTATAACGGTGCAATAGTTTATGTTTCAATAACGATTTAAGAAATAAGCTGAAATACTTTAAAATGCCTAACGCCAACGGAGAGTTCCCCGCCAGTGTCATTTCTCCGGAAACCGAACCATGGTTAGCTATGCAACACCTATTTCCACTGCAGGCGACTCGGGCACTTTCCGGCGGCGGATCTACTCTACACCAACGAAGAGTTGCCTGGAGGTGAGTCATCCCTCGATACCGATTCAAGCCATTTTCACTGCAAAGCCCACATAATATACACAATGGCAATATTAGTGCAGATACTTCCTGTAGCAGCCATGATCTGACAGGAACTAAGTGAATTGAAAGTTAATCTTGCCATGTTTTCTGTTAACCCAGTTTGACAGATTCGGTATCAGCCTGTGTGTCCTTCTGCCGTTCTCAGCCGTGTTCCACTCCTGCTGCCGCTTATCCATCGACACAGCTCGGACGATCTTCCATACTCCTTTGATTTCCTCCCGTTTGCAACATTCGGTGTCCTTTGCTACGGTAATATTGATCATTCCGGCGATAACAAATATTACATCCGATGAGCCGAAACGTACCATTCAGCTTGCCCCAATTCCGCTTGGTTGCCAATACAGCAACCCAGACTGGCCCACCATATCTTAGTATTGACGATGATACACTAGTCCCTACCTCAGAAGTGAAATGGAAACTCTGTAATTCGGCATGATTGTTAGCTACCACTTTGATAGGCTTTCCCATTTTCTCACAGGCATAGTCAACGTGGCTGTCGAAACTCAGCCGGTTGTCGATCATCACTCACAGGTATTTCAGCACGCTCTTCGAGGCTACGGCATGTCCTCCAACAGTGAAATCAGGTCACTTCACCGCTTTACAGTTGCTGATTAATAGTAGTTCCGTTTTGTGGTGGCCTTTCTGCAGTCTTCAAGCTTGTCGATCGCTTCGGTCGCCAACATTTATACCTCCTTCAGCGTCTCCTCTGAAACTGTCATGACGACGTCGTCCACTCTTATCGGCAGCTACTGGAACCACGGAACCCGGTAGAACTTCCGTCTACGGAATTTCTGTATCGTAAACTAGAACCTTGTTTTTGAAGCAACTCCTCGCAATCCTGCTATAACCATGCTTCGGCGATGGCTTCCCAGCTTGCTAGGCTCTCACCATCCTCAAGATCAACAACCTGAATGTGTTGTTCAAACATGATCGATTTCTTGACGCCTTTTTTTGCTGAGAACCAGGCGGGCTGTCATACCGGAGTGCTGAAGTGGAAGAATTTCAGCAATGTGTCCCTGAGCATATCTGGGTTCTCCTGTATCGCAGTTCAGAACTAAGTTTGGGATTCCATCTGATCTAGGACCCTTCTCCACTTTCATGTGCTGCGGGAACAGTTCTTCGATAATGGTCTCCGTATTCTTCGGGCACCTGTCAGGTGATACTGCTGGCCCTTCCATCTTCGCCATAGCAACTTTAAAGGCGTCTCACCGAGCAGAAGCGAGTAGCTTGATAACTGGCTTTGGTATTTAAGAGCGCTGCCTAAGAGGTAAAATACCTGAGGATAATACTATAAAAATGTTCCCACAATGTTATACGAATACCAAATTAAGGTACGACAATACCAAAATAGTACCTCTTAGGTATTCCCAGGTATCCCAAATAACAAGTTTTGTTATTCGATAGATATTTTGCTTGCAATTCTTGGGTATTTTGCTCAAATATTTTACCTCTTATGCTGTGTTCTTATATACTAAGGCCAGTAAGATCAAAAAATGGTATTCATATGTTATTTTCTTCTGCTCGGGTTTCCAAAGATTCACGTTGGCGTAGTGGAAAAGCTCCTCAAGGCAGGCTTTCTTGCTAAGCTTGATCCTCTCTTTCGGTGTCGTATCAAACCGTCTGGCTTTGTCTCCTGGCATGGAGACAACTGGCACGTAGTTTGGCAATCGTCGTGTTCCACCAGTAGGCTGGTCGGCGGCCGTTTCTCGTAGTTGTGTCACACGCCCTTGTTAGTGATGCTGTCAACTCGTTTGTACTCAGGTTCGAGTGGATGCTCTCAAATCTAAGTGCCTCTACGAACACATCCATGTTTAAGCTCACTATTGTCCACCTAGGCTCATTTGTTTTTCTTCCCCATGACTCGCATCCAGGACATCGATGATGGACTTCCGACCGTTCCTGCGATGAGTGCTGACGGTTTGTTGAATAGGTCTTCATTCAGCTTTGCTAGGGCCTCTGGTAGACTGCGCCCCCTTGGGTTGGTAAGACCCATTCGACCGGACAAGCATTGAAGTCACCGGCGATGACGGTTGGTCTTCGTTCGATTGTCTCTTCCTTGAACTTGCCTGGCATCTGATCTATCATCCATCGTGGAGGTGCGTAACAGCTACAGACGAAGAGTCCGTTGATTTTGGCGATCACAAAGTACGCAATACACATTTTCTGGGTATCTTCCCATCTATCACTCATTGTAGCACGGTCCGATAGCAGTAGACTCCCCTCCCTATTAGGTGTAATCAAGTTTAACAACCTCTGATTGTCCTCACATGTCTCTGTATGAAGGGCCAAAAACGGATTGGGTAGGTCATCGGCAAATTCACCTAAATATATCCACGAAATTGAAAGGGATATCCTTCCAATAACTTTATCAAACAATTGACCAAGAGGCAAGCCATCTAATAGAAGGATGCCCCAATCAGCGGAGGGAAGAGCCCGTCCATTATCTTTGAAATGTGATAGGGAGTTGGTATTCCCACTCTCTCCATCCAAATTGGGTGCTACGATGGTCCCTCCCAAATCCTCAACATTTTGTTCAAATTACATGGCATCCAAACTGCAATTAAAAAAATGGAATGATTTAATTAAACATGAGGGCTGTGGAAGAGATAAAAGGTTTTTGCAATTTTTAAGATGCAAGTTAAGGGCCTACTTAAGGTCAAGCATCTGGAAATTAGGGATTTGATTATCATTCTCGTCAATAGTTTCCGGGTTTGGCTACATTTGCATTTAATTTAAGTTTGCTATTTTTACGGTGGATGTACTTGACTGTGTTATTTTCTTAGATTTTATACATAATAACTGAAACTTTGGACAAAATCAAACAAAATATTTACTATTTTAACTATTTGTGGCCAAAAATGAAAACCTAATAAACCAACAATAAATAAAAAATTGTGCTTGTTAAACAGGAAATGAATGAATCCTAGAGAGTTTGAGCTGTTTTCTGGAATACTTGTAACTAGAAATGAGAAGAAAAAATAGTATTTTCCATTTAATTCCGACTACCTTGGCGTATCTTGACAGATACGCGTATTTCGTCTGCAATGTGCAGACTTCTTCAGTGTATCGTATTAATAACTCGGAATTAAATGGAAAATACTAATTTTTCTTCTCATTTTTAGTAGTAAAGGAATGATTATTAACAATGTTAATTTGTGAATTATTATATATTTTGATGAAGAAGGAAAAAGCCTTCTAGTTGTTAAAAGCTTTTAAAATATCATATAATACCGCCATGCTGCTGCAACTGTAGACGGAGCCGCGTATCCATGTTGAACCTGAAAGTTAAGACAATGTAACTTAGGAAAAAAAAATCAATTTGAAATAATTATACAACACCTGGAAATCTCATGGATGATCTACTGTACCAATCTACTGTATAAACCATCTACTGTATAAAGAATAGTTTACTTAAAATTACGATGTGTGACACGGCGCTTCCGTTTCCTTGCATCGCAATTATCATACAGGATGCGGCAGAAAATAATGCGAAAATGTTCAAACTTGAGTATTGGGTTAATTCGTGCAGCTTGTGACTAATTTCTGTCGAAACTATATTTGTTTATGTTTACTTTCAAGTGCTGCATCCAAACATTCTATTTGTTTTATTGCAAATTCGTCAAAATGTTCGCGAAAGAAGTGATCACCAGTTTGTTGCTCGTCCAGAAGAAGCCGAGAGAGATTGCCAAGGTAGTAGGGTGCCATTTGGCACCAGTTTACCGCATAAAAAAGTCCCTGCAGGATGGTCCTAAGCAGCGGAAGCCGAGGTTTTTTTTTTCATTAGGGCGAATCTGCAATTGAGAGATTCTCTCCGGGCTCGCTCTCTTTCATTCATAAACCAATAATCTTTACGTTTTTCATTCTACTATTTGTAGAGTATGCTAGCCAGCACTGTTGTGTTTCGATCTGTACTAAATAATGTCTCGTAAGTTTTACAATGGCGCAGTAATGAATGAAAGAGAACGAGCCCGGAGAGAATCTCTCAATTGTAGATTCGCCCTAATGAAAAAAAAACCCTAGAATTGTTTTACCAAAGAACATTTAGTTTGCAGTTTAAAGTTAATAAATAAATCAGTTTTTCTCTAAGCCCATTTTTAACGGAACAATCCTTAGCATGATTCACACGATGCTTACATTTCCCATTTGAAGTTGTACGCAATCCGTATACAACTTGTATGCGATATTATTAACGAATCATTCGTTCATCGAGTTCATCCATCCAATTTTGAAACCCGATTTTAAATGAATAATCAAATAGGAGCTAAATATGCCTTCGATCCATTTTTCTCTGTTGGAAAACATAAACCTAAACAGGTTAAAGATCAAACATCCGTTAAACTTTTTTGGGAAAAATTACATTTTCGGTAGCAATCCCCTAGTCTGAAACACATCTCAACGGTCGGGACAGCCGGCACCGCTTGTTTACATCTTCCACGGAGTTCATATTCCACATCGGTGAAGGCAAAGTGAATCTACTGCAGCGTTCATTTGACCACAACATTGCCAACCAGAACGTACAACAGTTGACATCTCGTCACAACTTGCCTCTTGCGTCCGGTGTTAGAGCCTATCGCTGTGATAAGAACTGCTTGCAATATAAAGTTTGAATAATCTTGTGATAAACTATGAAGCATATTTTCGGAATTGTTCTACTATCGCTAGTGCTGGTTCAGTTTTCTAGTTCTACACTATCACCCTCGGATTTAAAAGGGAAAGGTAAGAAAGTGAAAGAGCTGAAGGTAAAACAGGGTCCCCAGGGGACTAGTGTCTTCGATCGCGGGTTGATTCAGGAGGAACCTGTCGCTAAGGATATTCTGGTGGAAAGTGGAACGTATTACGAAGATACGGCCCTGAAGAATTTCAAAGGGAATGTGTTGGGCTATGTGACACCGGTAAGTTAATAGGAGACGAGCTATATTCTTGTTTCCTGAATTTTTATCCTACTAACTTTTGCAGTGGAATAATCACGGATATGACGTGGCCAAAACGTGGGGAGGCAAATTCAACTACGTCTCGCCAGTCTGGCTGCAGGTGCTAAGGAAGGGCCCGAAGCAGTATGAACTAGGCGGTGCTCACGATATCGATGCTGGCTGGGTGAGCGACGTGAAGAAGGCAGGAGAAGCAATCAATAATAAAGGTAAGTAGGTTCGATTGAATAGTCTATAGCAAGACGAACTTCGAGTTGTTCAGTTTTGAATGTTATACAATCTCTGAATTTATTGCCGTTTTTAAGGTATGTTTTTCCAAAGCCTTACGACTTAAACTTTTGGTTGACTCTCAATCTATTTTAATTGCCATCAGGTTAAAATTGTCTAAAAAAAAAAAACATGAAGCTGACCATTCGGAAAAGTCTTAACCAATTCGTCGGTATACGAGAGTTTTAGGCAATCCAGGATGAATATAACATCATTCATGTACAGCAGAAATAAAAATGGGCCGAGATGGATGCCATGGGGAACGCCAGACCAGACCATGAAAGGAGATGAAACGTGGTCCCCTATTCTGACGGACATTCTTCGTCCGGTCAGAATAGATCGGATCGAGAGAAGCATACTGTCATTCATGCCTAGTTTGTCAAATTTAGCAACCGCAATTTGATGATTCATTTTATCAAACTCTGCGAATAGGTCGGTGTAAATAGCATCTGCTTGTTGACCGGTTTTGATTTGGCAAATTTGCAAGTCAAATTGGTTGTCCTCGAGCCTCAAGGCATAAAACCGTGCTGGTCTGGCGAAATATAATGGGCGAAGTGGAGAAACATATTAGAACTATCAGCTCAAACAGCTTGAAAGTAGAGCTCAGTAAAGCTGTTCCTTGGTAATTCGCAATGTTTCTGTTGCGTCCTTTCTCAAACACTGGAAAAACCTGTAACTGTTTCCAGCAGTCCGGAAATATACCAGAAGCGAGAGATGACGAGAATACAGATGCTAGTGGTTTTGCCAGTGTACGCAACGCTTTAATACTAGTAGAGATAGAGTAGTTAGAGATGGTATGCCGTCTGGACCATATCCAGTGGAGGATTTCAGTTCCTTACCAGTGGAAACAACCATGTTATCGGTGACAACGAACCAAGACGAATCGGGGCTGCGAGTAGATTCTGGGGATTGAGATGTTCCTGGTGAAAACGTTGCTGAAGTGAAAGCGAAACATATTTGCGACATCCTGTATGGAGTCGGCTTCAATCAGACCGTTGGTTATCGTAGACGGTAGTGCAAATTCCTTTCGTTGGTCATCCACGTTGCGCCAACAACGTTTTGGTTTGTTTTTTAGGCGGCAATACTTGAGTAACTTGTACTCGGTGTTCAACTTCATATATATATCGCTCTCGTAGAGTCAGTACGATGCTTGCTGTGTCGCCGGAGAGCAGCATGCTTCATTCTTTTGAGGCGTTTGAGATCGGCATTATACCAGGCTGGCTTAGGTGGGTCACGACTGAACATGACGGGTACGATCTGGTTGATAGTGTATGATAGGATGCATGATATCGTTGTTGCAGCGAGGTTAGTGTCTAAGTCTTGAAGCTTTTCGTCCCAACCGCCATTCCATCATTCCATTGAAATTAGCCTTACAGAAATCGTAAGAAACGCTTTCAGACGTTTCACGAAAGGCTTATTTCGATTTTCATTTTCACAGGAAGATGATGCCTACAGATTTTAACTAGCGGTGTAGGAGCTTGCATAACTGGCTGGCCATGCATATTTCCTCGCTGAAAAAGCACAGATCTAGAATGCGGTTGTTTTCGTTTTGGATGGTGAAGTCTAGCATTGCTGTAAGCGCCCAGTAGTTTTTATCTGATCCCGGGTTGATTGAAGATCGGGAGGAAATCGGGAAGAGATGACCATAAGAACTACGCTGCCAAGATACAATGCTCAAGTTGTAATCGCCTATGATGATGATGTTGTCTCGTGGTCCTAATTGCGAGACTATCCAATTGAGCGAGTCATTATGCTTGTCGATCAAACTTTCGTCGTTTATTAAGTCCGGAGGCGTATACACCACTCATAGGTAAAAAGTTGCGTTAACAGTGGTGATAGTTGCTCCACCGACAAACTGCTAGGGGGATTAAGCACACGAGATTGGAGACCCGAGCGGAAAGCTAGCAGAACACCTCCTCCGGTGCTTTTGTAACTATTCGAAGGTGTCCGGTCTAGACGATACACGGAGTATGAGTCATTGAACAGTTGACTCATGCAAGTGTTTGCGTTGAGCCAAATTTCACAGAGAGCGTAAACATCACAGCGTCCTTCGCTGAAGACCAACTAGCACTCAGATAGAGAGCTGTGTATTTCTCCAACGTTTTGACAGTACATCAACACATTTTCTAAGCCGGGTGTAATGATTCTCGCTGGATTATCAATCCTAGGGATACGAGAAACGTCAGGACAGAAAAATCCCTTACTGATAGAATACTTGCCACTGTGGGCAGCGTGGAAGACCCTGCCCTCAACACTAGACTCAGGGCCGGGTCGTCTTAGATGGCACGAACGAGAAGACTGTGACGGACTTTCGATAACGGGACAGGGCCTTCCATAGTGCTTTCTTTCGGGCATCCCGGGTTCGATAACAGCAGATATGGTTGGCTTGGAGAATGTCGCAAGAATGACCCGTATGAACGCGATAGAGTTGGAACTAAGGATGCACCGCGAGCTGCAAGCGGGAAGGCAATCAGAATAAGCTTTTTCGGTGAAAAATGAGTACTTGCCTGGGTAAGCAGGCTGGAGAACCCCTTCAACAGTTTCAAAAACAGGTCCGCGACGACTCCGATTAACGATGACTGCATGTGGTAGGACTGCGTCAAACTGAGAAGAGGTCTCCGTAATGCTTTCTATGGTGCGTTGCGGTACTCCTGCAAAGAAGTGTTCGCCGTGAAGTCAGCAATCGGTGGTAGCCATAGAGGTTGAAGCTTGGTGAGGAGTTTCTTCTGATGTGATACGAATCAACAGGGTACTGGGTTCGGGAATCCATTTTTTTTCACGAGTGTCTTTACTGAGTGTTACACGAGTGTACAATAAATTCACACCAAATCCACCAAAATCTTTTCAGATATTCAAATAAGTTTTCTTCCAAATCTTTTCAGATATTCAAATAAGTTTTCTTCAGGTAGAAAAACTGCGTTCAAGAGAAGTTGGAACCAGATAATCTACTCTGGAAGATCTAATGAAGTCTTGAATTAAGAAACAGATTTCTATGTCGATTTTGGGGAAGCGCAAAATCTGTACAAAAATTTAGAGTACACAGTAAGAATTTTCGTGGACGTATTCCATTCCATGATCCTGGTAAAGTTAACTTTAAATTATGACTCTAGAGCTTGTTTATTAACAATCTACAAACCACTTTTGAGTTTTAAGAAACAAACTAGAGGAAACTATTTCAAGTTTTTAGAGTGATTCACAGAATAATCTCATAAGATGACAAATTAACTGATAGAATAATAGAAGGGAATTCATCGCAAGGGCAGAGTTAAAAACGAAAGTTATAATCCAAAATGGAAATGATTCTTGTAGGAAGTTCACCGAATGAATTACTAAAGAACTATACGCGGAGGTATAACAACATCTCAATATCTTACGAAGATCTAAAACAAAAATCGCTAGGCGATCTAGTGGTAGTTTATCATAAGATCTTCACTTATTATCTGGAAAACTCGAGAAGAAGTCCACAGGACGTTCGTCAGTATGTCTTTTTTCATTCACGAAGATCTGGTGTACGTTCGTGAACAATTTAGAATAAAATCCTCAATTAAGTGAAAGCCCACCTTATGGGTTTTAGAGGCAAAAAGCCTTTAAACCACATGTAAAACCAAAGTACCTCTACCATATGCATCAGGGATGTCTGTAATATGTCAGTGAAACACCACATAAGGACCATACATTGTAATGGAAAATTTCGGTTAAGAGATTCCTAAAATCTACTTATCAAACGTTGACCCACTTTTAACTTAGATTAATGAATATTAGCATATGGTCTTGGTGGACTTAGCTTAGTCCTGATGGTAGCACAATGATCGCTGGATGACTGCTCCATCAAATTTCCGGATGCTGCTTCTGATCCTGTTGATGAGTTGCTTCGTGTCTTTGGCCTTCCAGTTACCCTTGTATACAGTGGAGCTCAATAGACCAAAAAATCTTCGATAGGACGACACTGCGGCAGATTAGTCGGATCGGATTCTGATCTCTTGGCACAAATTGTATATTTTGGTCTCTACAGGAACGTTAGCGTCTTCTTCACGTAGTTTGATGATGCCTTGCTCGGTCAATACACGTAGTCTCCATCCGAGTGATGTTCCAGAAGGAACGAGATGAGAATTTTCTGCAAACTCTCTGTTCGGTAGACTTGATAGCTGGTTGCTGATTGATAACCAAGCCACTTAGTTTGAACAATTGGCTCCAAAATCCCCTTATCAGAAATTACAATGTATACACACTTAGAAAATTTTACAGTGTTCGGTAATTTTTACCGAACTTTCAACAGCTGAACGTTCGGTAATCTGATTTACCGGATTTCGGTGAAATTTTACAGTATTCCGGCAAAAAATTACCGGAACTTGTCAAATTTTACCGAAATCCATTAAATCGAATTACCGAACTATTCAGCTGTTGAAAGTTCGGTAAAAAATTACCGAATACTGTAAAATTTTCTAAGTGTGTAGCATCAGTTTTTGTTCGAAATTGTGCTTGAATTGCTTGCTAATCTATCCTCTGTATTTCCGTACGTTCATAACAAATAGATAATTTGGTTCTAAGTCATCCGTGTTATACTGTGCATTGTGTCACTAGTTATTTGAAATCTTTGAGTATTTCTTGAAATACTTTAGCTGACAAAACTTGTTTTACTTTGTTTATAATACAAGTTCAAAAAGTAAGAGTTACGTTTTTCTCTGACCGTGTCATTTTTTGCTCGTTTCTTATACGGGAAGGAAAATCTGCAACCAGACTCTGAAGAGCTCAACCCTCCCTTTTGAAGAACGTAAAACCTTCCCGTGCCTCTAGCCTTGGGTCTTTCGTTATTACTTCGGAGATGGACTATTGTGCTTTTAACACCCGCGGCGTCTAACTACTTGGACTTTAGCAGGTTAGCTACTCTCTTCTAACCCTCCGCTGGTCATTGCGCCATCTGTCGTGGAGCTCTAGGACGATCTATGAGGCCGTTGTTCTTAGAGCGTTCCATATGTCTGGTTCTTGGCACTGCCTCTGGACATGATTATCAGGAATTGTGTCACAATCTGCCGTTCCTCGCGCCGTTTAAGCGAGGACATGTGAAGAACACATGTTCTGCATATTCCTCTGCGTCCGCGCATCCGGTACACGGACAGACTCTGGCGTGATCGTACTTCCACACGTTCTGTCAAAAGCAACCATGGCCTGACATGATCTGCGTCAAATAGAAGTTAACTTCACCTTGTTTCCGATCGAACCATCCGGATAGCTCCGGAATTAGATTATGGGTTCACCGACCGTGTGTGGAGTTGTTCCATTCGCGTTGCCATTTGACCATAGATGCAACTCTAGTGATCATCCGTGTACCTCTTCTGCCACGTTGATCGGAGCACTCTACGTCCTCTTTTATGATGATGTCGATAAGCATCATCCCCGATATGACGCTGGCTACGTGTTGTCACACTGTGCGCTGGCCACTCCTTAGCCTGTGAATACTATCTAATTTACTCTAGCTCTTAGTACTGAGTCCACGCCAGCCTGCCATACCTAAGTATGGCCTTTAATGACACTTCTGCTTGCTCTCTTGCACCGCCGAGCTATTCGAGCATCATGCGGGATAGTGCCGATATAGTCTAGAGAGGCCATCTTACAGGCGTAATCAGCGTGTCTGATAAAGGGCAGCTTGTCATCGATCGTGACCCCAAGTACACTCCGGAACCGCTTTGAGGTGATAGGTTATAATATATATAATAAATATATACCCGCAATAATCATCGCCTGTTGCTTCGAATACCTGTTACTGACCCCCTTACCTTTTGCTCTATGATGGCCTAGCTCCAGTTTCCTGGGGCGCATCAATTTCTCTACTAGGTCAATAGAGTGTATG
>JASCZW010009943.1:0-39483 GCA_034211315.2 Aedes japonicus
TAGCAACGTTCGCATTTATTTTGACGCGAGTGCAAGAAACTAATATCGAATGAACGTCAGAAAATTTTAAATTTTAGCTGAGCTAGTACTATTTTAAGGGCGGCCTTTGGTGAGATCTATCTGATTATAATCCTATTTTGAAATAATACTTAATACGTGCCTGGGGCCGGGAAAGGTTCTTATGGCAGTTCAAGACCCCTCCCTTCTCTGAAAGGGGCGCTCCTATACATATGAAACACTCATTTCTACATAACTTGAGAACTAATCAAGCAAAAGAAACCTTATTTAGCATGTGTGAGGTTTGCAAGGCATGAAAGGTCTCTTTGATGGTTTCAGATCCCTCCCGTCCTAAGAGGGGGCTTCCATACAAATGAAATACACAAAGGTTTTTTTTACACGGGGATACGTTAGTATGGAACCGTGTAAAAAGACTAAATAGAGTTGATAAATTCACATACTTAAACATTTTATATTGCTTCAACTTTTTCTCCATGCGTTACCTTTCCATGCAATGACCAAAATATAGTTTCTAAAATTTTGAGTATTTACACCAAAAATTGTGATTTTTTGAAAAACTGCTATATGATTACTATTGGCTCAAAACGAATTAGGTCAGATAAGTTATTCCGCTTTGGAGTTATAACCGAAAACAAACTGTGTAAAAAACTCTTAGTGTACAGTATTCTGTATAACTCGAGCACTAATCCAGCAAATTGAACCAAATTTGGCATATGGAGCTTTTTGAAGAAGAAAAATGTTTCTATGGTGATTTGAGACTCTTCTGAAGGGGAGTGGGAAGGGGGGGGGGGGCATAACTCGAGAACTACTAAAGCAAATGGAATCAAATTTCGCATGTAGATTTTTTTGAAGGAAAGACATATTCCTATGGTGGTTTAAGGCCCCTGTTCCCTCTGAATGGGAGGGGGGCTCTCATAAAAATGAAACGCACATTTCTGCATAACTCGAGAACTAATCAAGTAAATGGAACCAAATTTGACAGATGAAGGTTTTTGAAGAAGAGAAACGTTTCTATGGTGATTTGAGACTCCTCCGCCTTCTGAAAGTGGAGAGGGGGGGGGGGGGGTGAGATCTCCCGTACAAATGGAACACAAATTTCTCCATAAGTCGAGAAATTATCCAGCAAATTGAACCAAATTTGGCATATGGAGGTTTTTGAAGGAGAGATATGTTTCTATGGTGATTTGAGACTCCTCCGCCTTCTGAAAGTGGTGAGGGGGGGGGGGGGAGAGGGGGGGGTTAGATCTTCCGTACAAATGGAACACAAATTTCTCCATGGGGCTTATTACGGCTTATCACTTTCACTTCACTTACACATCACCTCACTTGTTTTGTGCTATTACTGGTATCACCGTGATCAAAAATGAACTCCGTGAGGTGGAAGTGACAGTGAAGTGGAAATCGTAGTTGCCCTGAAAAAATCTACGGTTGGCGTCACTTTTTTCGGTGGCGTGATGGTATCGTGGCAACCATAATAACACTGAGTTCATTCGAATCGTCACCTCGGATGAACTGTTCCATATTTTTTCACTTGGGTGACATTCGTAATAAGGTTTTTTGTTTTCACTTCGTTTTCACCGTGAAGTGAAAACCGTAATAAGCCCCCATAAGTCGAGAAATTATCCAGCAAATTGAACCAAATTTGGCATATGGAGGTTTTTGAAGGAGAGAAATGTTTCTATGGTGATTTGAGACTCTTACGCCTAACTAACTAGAAATTAGAAGAAAAATTAGTAACTTCCATTTAATTCCAACTACCTTTGCTTATCTTCGACAGATACGCGTATTTCGTCTACAATGTGCAGACTTCTTCAGTGTCTCGTACTAATAACTCGACTTAGTCGAGTTACTAATTTTTCTTCTAATTTCTAGTTACAGGTATTCCACTAAACAGCTCAAACCCTCTAGGACTCTTACGCCTTTTGGAGGAAACAAATACAACACAAATTTCTGCATAACTCGAGAACCAATAAAGCAAATGGAATCAAATTTGGCATGTGGATTTGTTTGAAGGAGAGACATATTTCTATAATGGTTTGAGACTTAGTCACGTAAAAGATTGTTGCAAACAGATTTCTTCCAAAATGCCATTACCGGCCAATAGGTGTCAGATTGAACACACGCACACATTCCCCCTTTTTTCTGTCAAAATTTCATCAATGCATGAAAACGAATTCATCTGAGCAGTTGTCCAAACTGGTTTTGGTCAGCATCATTCAGCAGTTAGCTACTCTAAATACTATAGAGTGCTATACAGTGACGTCACAAATGAAAGGGCTGAAGCATAGATCATCGGGATTCGTTAAGTTAAAGATACAATTAAGCCTTATGGCTTGCCAACAATAGATACGTTTCCGTTCCGTTGACGTAAATTTGACAGAAAACCTATGAGAAAACTGTCAAATTCACGCAAACGCATCCGCAACGTATCAATTGTGGGCCAGCAATTATTCGTAGAACATGGATGTTTGTCACTTCGTAGATGCAATACCGGTTAAGCTGCTTCTGGAGGAACTATGTCCATTGAAAGATAAATAAGTTTTGACTGTTCGATACTCTCCAACTTACATGAAGCATTTACACAATTACAATAACTTGGTTCTACATGTTCTGGAAAAAAAAGAATCACTTTCAAAATGTTGTCAAAGATTTCGAAACAATGAATATCGAATAAGAGTTGAACTATTCTGCTTACATGCAGTGTTCGCTATATAACGAGATATGGATATCATTTGCCAACCCAATTAAACAAGATCAACTTCAACCCGAAACAGAAAATCAAGGAACATAGAAAAATTTACAAATTTACAAAATGGCGACATATCTCCAGTCATACGTCTTTAGAGAAGAGAACTTCAACCCAAAATTTCCAACTTCCATTCCGTTCCGTGTGGATCAACACGGCTACTAGTAAGAGGGGGCTCACCACTGTAGATTTGGGCAGAACGAGGCTACAACGGAACTGGACGACGCAAGTTTCCACGTCGGCGAGCGTCCGTCTCATTACACCGACATTGAGAAATGTCGTTGCCGAGGGAGTGTGGTGCTTTACCTCAATTTGCGCTGCCGCTTCCTCGATGGCCTTGTCCATGCTGGTCAGTTCGTTTTCGACCAGATCGCCCAGGTTCTCCGTTCCGTCGGTTTGCTTGCTCAGGTCACCGATCATGTCGGTCACGCCTTGAAGTTTTCCCCTCAGATTGGCGATCTTCTCGCTTACGGTGGCCGATTCGGTCGTCTTCTGCAGAGAGTGGAAAAGGCCTGTTATCGAGGCACTCAGTTCCTTGATCTCCTCGGCTATGCCTGTTAGCAGAAAAGAAAACCGTTTAGAAAATGTCTACCCATTTGAGGTTATGATAACAGCGTTTTTTTTTCGAACGATAACAATACTTACACAGTGTAAACATAACAAAAAAATAGTGCATGCATTAAGGATGAAATTCTCAAAAATTAAGCTCATTCACCAAACAATATCGATCAAAACTATACTCACGTTCACCACACTCAATATTGGCCGATCGGTTGCAGATGGACATTCCCTGCACGTGGGCCGATGCCAGTAGATGCGCTCCGATGATCACCTTCCGGGCCAGCGATTCCACGTTGGTCGAATTGTCCTTCAGGTAGTTCTCGTGCACGATCGACAGCTTCGAGAGGACTTCCTGCAACTCTTCGGCAATCATCAGGAAATAGGTTGGCGTCCCACCAGCACCCGGCATCTCGTTTTCGCTAATCGCCCTAAGGGTAAGTTTCTCCGACGATTTGATACAGGCCTCCAGCAGAGTGCGGAGGGCCGTTTCGCCGGAGATCTTCGTATCCACCAGTGAGTTTTCCAGGTTCTTGATCGTGGCCAGTGCATCTTGGTACTTTTCATCCATTTCCTCCTGTTGGTGAAGTAAATCTTGCAGGTCAGACTCGATTGCTCCCTTTTCGGCCAGCAGTCGGTCCATATTTGCATCGAGGGACTTGAGAAGAATTTAGGATAAGAACAAAATTTAAAGTCAATCGTTTTAAGAAGGCCAAAGTCGGACGTATCAACATAGAGATGATCGGGTGATCTCTCACTTTTACCTTTAGCAATACCGAATGGGAAGCCTTACACAGTGATGTTTTGGGGGGTTATTGACATACACATAGCGATACACAGAAAATCTTGGACAGAAGCTGGGTTATTTACGCATGAATCTCGAATGCAAATGTGATGAAGGGTTAACAACAGTGTGGTTCCGAGAGAGCAATTCGCAACTGCCCCCACGGAAGCCACAGCAAAAAAATGTCTCATCCAAAACCACCTTACCTGATACTTCTCCTCCAGCTCCTGATACTTGACCCGCAGTTCCTCCAGCTCGTGATCCTTCTGCTCTATCACATTTTTCAAATCCTTCTCCAACGACTCGAAGTCCGAACTCCGCTGGCTGGATTCGGTCTGCAGTGTGATCAACTGAGCGAATGTGTCCTCCTTGACGGCGAAGAGATCGTCCTTCTCGGCACTCAGGGTCGCAACTTTTGCCGTCATTTCACTCTGCAGTGAGTCCATCCTGAGCAGATCTTCCTCGTGAATTCGGTTGAACTCCTGCTCCTGGGCGGCCTTGGCTGTTTCAAGGTCGGTGTGTCGTTGTTGCAACGATTCGTATTCCCGTTGTAGATGGTCCAATTTGTCCACCAATTCTGTTGTGGAATTTGAAGTTATCATATTAGAAACGCGATTAAAGTTATGAACAACACCATCAGTTGCGAAACTCACTCAATTCGATAGTGTTAAAGTGTGCAGACATGCAAACAAGAACGTGAACTTTGAATAACCTAAGTCTAGAGAACCTCAAACAAAGCATGAAGCCTACCTTGTGCCTGTTGAGCCTTCTGGCTGACGCTCTGCTGTAGCGTTGCCTCTTCCTTGGTGTACTCTACCGTTTTGATCTGCAACATTTCCATTTTTCCCAGCACATCCTCGTACTGCTGATTCAATTGATCCCGCTCCTGCTGAATCTCACCCAGGGAACTCTCCAGAGCACCTTTCTCCGCCTGAAGCGTTTCCTTCTCACAGTGGAATGTTTTCAGTTCCTCCTCGACCCGTTCCTTGCTGATGTAGAGTTCAGCAATCTCCGCCTGCCGGTTGGCTTCCATCTCTTCGTACTTACTCTGCAGGGTTTCGTACTTCTCGGTCAGGGCTGTCAGTTCTTCCACGACCGCTTCCTGTTCCCGGCGGGCCTCGGTGGAACTCTGCTGCAGTTGCTCCTCGACGATGGACTGCTTCTGATGGATTTCGTCCAGTTGAACTTGCAGCTCCTCTCTGGCCTTGCTGGCATCCGATGCGGCCTTGGAAGAAGCGGCCAACTGCTTGCTCACTTCACCGTGCTGTTGGAGGAAGAAGGGGGGAGGTTTTAGAGGTATTGATATGAAGAAATTTTATTTTGTCTAGCGAGACCTCGTTAAAAGTTACGTTCAATTTTTCGCCTTCAATGGTTTCTACAGAATAACGACAACATTTAGAGAACAGGTAATTTAGGCAGCCCAAACGGTGGAAATTTCTAAGACTGCAGAAAATATCTGTCACCCGTAAATTTAGTGTTGAAAGGAGATCCATTCTGTAAAATTTTGACCGGACTACTGAGCATGGCAAATTGTGTTGTTGGATGATGAGGTCTAATGAGCAGGCGATGAATTTGTCAAAACAGGGTTATGATTTGTTCAGACCTAGGAGTTTTAACGCGATAAAACGGTGTTATAAGATGTTTCCTGTCAATAAGTCATCAATATCTGAACAAAGCATTACAATGTTGTAACATCATTCAAGGCTATGTTTATGTCATAATCATTGGCAATTGATTTACTTACTTCAAAACAGAGTTGGAAAAGAAAACAGGGAGGGGTAAGGGATCTAATGTAGGTCCATGGATCTAGAATTAGGCATATCGATAAAAATCGCCTGCACTTGTTTTTTCATCGAATTGACGTTTCATATAGAAAACAGTAATTGTAATAATAATGGTAATCAGTGCTGTAAAAAGTCATTTCGGCTCAGTTAGATTGATTTTGCCGAAAACTTGTATCAGAAGTTGAATTTCTGAATATGCTGTATGATGAAATTGTATAGCTATAGCTGTTGCCGAATTCTGTGTGTTTTATTCACTGGCATATTGTCTGTTCAATGGTGAATATCATTTGAATATTCCGGTATTCTGCGCTTACGGATTAGATTTTAAATATAGGCTCCTATCTAGGCTACAAACGACTCAAGCAATCCCCGACGGAAAGTTCCCCGCCGGTGGAATTTATTCTGAAACCGTACTATGGTGAGCCGTTTCACTACTATCTCCACTGCAGGCGTCTTGAACAGTCCCTGGTTGCAGATCTCGGAGGATTCCCCGGAGGTGGTACATCTCCCGTGACCAACAATTTGCTGCTTCACTCAACCACTCGCTTGATCTTCACGCCACTTTCACTGCAGAGCCGAACCGTAGGCCGTCAAAACCACTTGCTCTGGCGTTTCTTCACCGTCTGTACTTTCCCAACAGAGAGGTGATACCGTGTGTCCGGATCTGCGTAGATACTTTCTGTAGCAGCCATGACCTTACAGAAACTGCGTCAAGTGAAAGTCAACCTCGCCATGTTTTCCGTTCACCCAAGACGACAGAACTGGTATCAGCCTGTGTGTCCCCCTGCCGTTCTCCACCGTGTTCCACTCCTGCTGTCACTTCACCACCGACATCGCTCGCACGATCTTCCGAACTCCTCTAGTTTCCTTCCGCTTGTAACAATCGTTAACATCCGCTAGAGACCATTCCGGCGATAACGAATACAGCCGACTCGCATAGCCATGATGCGATTCGTTTGGTTCTACTTAGTTTCCAGCGCTAAAACCCCGGGGGTGGTCCAGCCTGGACCTCAGTATCGATGAGGAATCACTAGCCAAGAGACACCTCTTTCTGCAGCTTGGTCCACTATTATTCGGCGTGATTCTAGCTATTGCGTTGATAGTCTTTCACGCCTTCCCACTGGCACAGTTGACATGACTTTTGAAACTCATCACTACCTGATACTTCCGTACGCGCTTCGAGGCTTAGACATGCCCTCCAACGGTGATTTCAGCCCACTGCACCGCTTCAAAGTTGCTGACCAATAGCAGATCCGTTTTGTGGTGAGATATCTGCAGCTGTCGATCGCTTCGGTTGCCATTTCTACATCCTTCAGCGTCTCACCAAGAACTGTCAGAACGTCGAGGTCCGCAAAATCAACGATCTCAACTCCGATGGGCTGTTTCAACACTAACAAGCCGTATCATATCCTGTTCCAGAATGTCGAGCTAAGGATGGAATCTTGTGGAGCTCCCTTCCATCCGAAGCCTTGCATTTACTCCATTTCTGTATCGTAAATTAGAACCCTACTCTGGCAGCAGTTCCTCAGAATCCTGCACAGATAATCAGGAACCTTTATTCTATGCAGCGCTACGGCGATGGCTTCCCAGTTAGCGCTATTAAAGGCATTATGATGTGTTTGTGCGCCTTCTTCGCACTCTCGATGACATTCAGTGAGCCATGCTCACTTTCTGTACACTTCGTACACCTGTTGAGGATGATTGTTTCGAAAACCTTATCGAGTGTATATCCAATTAGCATATGAGAATACGATGCTGCCCTCCCCGGCGGCTTACCTGGCTTCGGTTGCAGCACTAGTTTTTAGACCTTCCCCCCTGCCTGGGAAGCACCGCTCCTGAAGACATCTTTGCAACACATCTCTAAACATGTCAGGAAATGCCTGTAAGGCAGCTTCCAGGGTTCCAGGCTTCCAACGTTGGGAACGCCAGCTGAACCCAGAGCTTTGTTCGAATTTAATGCTTTCGCCACGGCCACTAGTTGCTCGTTGCTGACTTGCATCGTGTTCACGTCGTATAATCGTGTTTCGGGAGCACATTTTAGCTTGCATCGTTGCCATGACTACCTTATAAGCGCCACCCTAGAGATTTGCTTCGGCATCTTGGCATAGCTCCTTAAAACAGTTTGACTTGTTTCGCTTTATTTCGTGTTTTAATGCAGCCTTGGTTGCTTAGAACACCACTCTACGCTCCTTTCAAGCCTTTTTGTCTTCGGCCTTCGTTGCTAGCCATTTTGCCTAGTAATATCGAATAGGAAAGGCTCTACGTTAAAGCTAAAGACGTGAAAAGCCACATTTAGTAGAAAGGATATTTGTAAGCCCAGATACGTGTGACAGAGAAGGAAAAGGAGGAGGAGGAGGAGGAGGAGTAAACGGAAGTTAAATAAATATCTAGGTAAAGTCTCCAATTTCTAAGTAGGTATAACCCCATCGCCAAATTTGGTAACCGGCATCATGTGTCCGTGAGACCCTGACGCATACGAACTGTGAACTTGCCCATTGATGGGCTCGACGTGGTGCTGAGGCTGACTCATTTTGCAACATTGACCGAAACATCAACAAATCGCCTATCAGTCAAGGAAATTTAGACAATTTCTGCTTCCGAATGGGAATGATAAGATTCCCGCCTGGCAAGAAGGCAGGATCTGGCGTCGCATCCGATACGTGCGGAAGTGCGACAGCCTCGGAAGCAGGGATCTCCTGTAAAACTGGAGAGGCTATGGATGGGCCTGGGCTCATGCGGGGCATGGAGAGGAAGCACGATACGCTTCCTAAAGTGCTGGTAGTCGCTGAACAGCTAAGTGCGATAATCAACTTTACGTCGAGTTGCAACAACATCAGCAAGGAACTCAAAAATAGCTTGTTGCAGCTTCGTAGGTCCGTTCAGGCGGCATGTCGCAAGAGGGACGAACTGGAAGCTAAGCTCCTAGCCGACCAAAACGTCAGAGAAATTGCAAGGCTAGTTGCAGCGAAAAATGCCAGGGAATCCGCCAGCAAGCGCAAGCAGACGGAAGCGTGAGATCCCGCCTCACCTACCGTGGCGGCAGGGACATCGAAGCGTGCAAGGTAGTCGCCGCGGGAACCCGCACCCGGTGGCTCAAAGAAACAGCTGGTGTCTGACGGCCCCATGGTCCCAGAGACTTATACGAGCGTGGTGTCGGGACTGGCGGGTGTCCACAGTAGTCGCACCGACGAAATGATCCTAGAGCTTAAGAAGGACACGAAGCTGAAGGGCCCAGAGTATAAAAAACTGGCCGAGCAGGCCTTGGAGCGGGAGTAGAGATACGTGCCCTAGCCACGTTAGAGACTCTCCAATGTAAAAACTTGAACGAGAACACGGAGACTGGCAAAATACCCACGGCCACCAAGGCCCAGTGCGGAGTCGAGGTTGCTACAACAGCCATACGGATGAGAAAGGCTCCACTTGGGACACAAGTGGCAACAATACCACTGCCGGTTGTCACCGCAGACTCGGCTCCAAAAGTGGAAAAACTTAAAGTGGGGTGGTCTGTTTGCCCAATGAGTCTGCACCAGCCGCCCAAGGCGTACTTTAAGTGCCTCGAGAGCGGGCTTATGTCGCGGGAATGTAAAGGCCCCGATAGGAGCGATCTATGCCGAAGGTGCAGAGAAAAAGGGAACTGCAAGGAGCCCCCCAAATGCATGACGTGCTCTGGGAAACCAGACGACAAGCATGTCACGGGAGGTCATAAGTAGCCCAATTGAATCTAAACCACTGTGAGGCGGCTCAGCAACTGCTGTGTCAGGCAGTTCGCGAGTCCGGAACGGATATCGCAATAATATCCGACCCATACCGTATCCCTGCCGGTAACGGAAACTGGGTTGCGGATAGGTTTAATAAGGCGGTACTATGGATGACGGGCAAGTTCCTAGTCCAGGATGTAGTGTCCACTTCAAACGAGGGCTTCGCGGTCGTAAAAGTGAACGGAGGTGAAATGGTCGATTGACCAGTTCTCACAAACGGTAGATCGGATGACAACGGAGCTAACTGGCCGTAGCCCGCTGGTAGTAGCGGGCGACTTCAACGCCTGGGCGTTAGAGTGGGCAGCCGCCTTACCAACCCAAGAGGCCAGATATTTCTTGAGGGCCTGGCCAGGCTCACTGTAGACCTGGCCAACGTAGGTACTAAAAGTAGCTACCGTAGAAACGGAGCTGAGTCGATTTTCGACGTGACGTTCTGAAGCTCCGGGCTGTTGAACGACTGGAGAGTGGAGGATGGCTACACCTATAGCGATCACCTGGCGGTTCGCCATAGCATCACCCACAGCGACAGACAGCGCGCAGAAGTAGAAGCAACCACTCTGTTCGTCTGCAGATGGAGGACGTCGTATTCGATAAAGAAGTATTTAAGGAGGCGCTAGAGCAGGAACAGAGATTGAGCGGTACCCAAGATCCCTGCGGTGATCAACTCGTAACACTACTTACACGAGTGTCCGGCGCAACCATGCCCAGAAAGGCCAAACCTAGGGATGGGAGGTCGCCGGTTTATTGATGGACAGAGACGATTGCCAACCTCCGGAGAACGTGCTATCGAGCTAGAAGGAGGATACAAAGAGCGCGGTAGGATCCTGAAAGAGTGGAGCGCCGGTACGTCGGTGACGTACTTTCGAACTTTTGACGATTTTTTCTAGAACTGCAGTTATGATGAGCTACGCTTCGAATGGCTGTCGCTAATGGTATTACGTTTGCTACAAAGCAGCAACCTAGTGTGCCGTTGATAGTAAATCCCACAATCTGGAAGCTGGATCCAATGACGAGCATACAAAAGAAGCAAGCTTGACGACTGCACCACCTGCCGCGAGCAAGAGAAGGAAACTCAAAGTGTCGGCCTGGTGTAACAAGGAGTTCTGATGACGAGTACGAGTCCGGTGACAACAATGAAGAAGACCAGCTTTTGATATCAACAGCGCTCCCATCGCAATAAGAACTTGTTTCGAAGGTTGCCATCACGACGCACAGCGAGAGGTAGCTTAGGATTCCAGTTAGTTGAAAGATTTGTGAATGGGAAGAATTTTTACTGCTGTAGAATATCGCCTAGCCGATGCTGATTCTCTCATAAGTCCTCGCCCCTACATTAGTCAACGACCTACAATACCCGCTGACCCGCTGATGAGATCGTTGGTTCGAAACTGGTTGAGAGCTATGAAACTGATGCCCAACCGTTATTTTGCGCACCTAATAGCCAAAGGGTTTGAACAGAAGCAAAGATGGTAAATTAACAAGATGTCCCAGATATTATTTTCTAGAACAATTTAGAGGATACACTCTTTAATATGATTGCAATGACGTCTGGTGATAGCACCTTGAAATATTCATAATAGGTTCTCATATACTAGCACGGATCACAGTATGGGTGCAACTTTTTTGACAGTCAAAATATTGAGAGTTTGATTTGATTGTTTTGATTAAAAGTTGAAATGTTTATAAGTGTTCTATCAGTGAATAATTGCATGAACTCAATTAAACACCAAAAACTGGAATCTCAGAAGAACAGCTGGAAATTCATTTCAAGCAGCAACGAAACATGGATAGCGTGTAAACGATAGTGATATAAAAATCTCTGTTTATAAGAATTAACCAGAATTGGAAAGGACGCCTTGAAGAAAGAGTTTGTAGTTACTCTTTTTGTAGAATTAGGGCAACCGGAAACAGAACAGTGGCGGTTGCTCATTTTTGAAATATTTACATGTTTTCACAAATAATCTTATTGATTTATTCGCTAACTTATTAGTTACCAACACTAATTGTAAGTTGTTAAGTTCCAGATAAATCAACTGGAATACGAAGTGGAAGATCTGTATGATGCATGACAATGTTGTCATTTCCTTACTTTCCGCTGTACGTGTTCGGGCAGGCGCATGTGTTTGTTATTTTTGTCTATCAATGTGGTTCAACGTTATCTCGTTGACGATGAGCGAGGCGCTGCTATCTGTCTCTAAAATTTAGGAACAGTGAAGGGGTCTGATAGAAGGCTGGATTGGACTACACCGGAACCTACACGGACATTTGAGATTACACATTTCATGTATAAAAATCACTCACCTTTGGCAGCTATATGAAACTGTCAAAAAGATGGGTGATTTCAAATAATACAATGTGAGTTAAAAGTACCCACCTGGAAACAGCTTCATGTAGTTCCAGAGGTAGATGTTTTTCACTTTAATATGGGTAAACATTTATTTCGCAAAAATTTGAAATCCTTTAGAGCTTGTCAGAAGTACAAGTACCAGTCTTATACCGTTTCACCTCGCTTTGGTATTAAATTTTATTTCCAGCTCTGAATTCAGGATTACAATTTCTGAAAAGTAAACATTCATGTTGACGTACAGACGTTGTTACTACTTATGGGTAAACCGCTTTTACCCACCTTGTGGGTTAGTTCACTTAAGGTGGGTGAAAAACACCCATTTATGAGTACTTTGATTCCTCCGTGCAGTCTGAAGGACAGATCTACAAGTACAAGTACAAGTCTATTGTTCGAATCTTAAACTGACCAATCCGAATTCATACTGAAGGAAAAAAACAGAAAAGTTTCGCCAATGCATGTTCAGTAAACTGTTAATAAAGGCTGACTGAAATTAAATTGGTAGACCCCTCGCGCGCCGTAAGCATACACTGAGGCAAATGCACATAAGAAATTCAATAAAACCCCTTATGAAGTTCAGTCACAAGTTATTTTCATGAATTTCAATGCGGTACCTTATGAAACAGATTTTCTGGATGAAATCATAACGTAAGCTTTTCATAAGGCATTGGAAAAGAAATCAAAACAATGTAGAACATAATTCATATGGGTGCCTTATGAATTTTTAAATTAAGAAATCAGACACCTATAAGTCCGCATTATGAATTTTAGTAGGCACGCTTATGGAAAACAAAAAGCATAATTATAACATTTATATATTTTTGCATGAAATTGAAAACGTATTTTTATGGAATACAATAGGGCAAATGACGGATTCGGCAGGACTTATCGTTTGTCTTAGCCTATTATCGTCAGGGGTAAATGACGTCCTTGAGCACTGAGTTTTGTATGAAGGTACATCATGTTCCAGAGCAACGTTTTGCAAAAATATAGCTCTCTACAACTTTATTTACCCCTGACGATAATAGGCTAAGATAAACGATAAGTCCTGCCGAATCCGTCATTTACCCTATGTAATTTTCAAAATATTAAACTAGATCTGTAGCACGTGTATCAACGCTTGCTCTTCGATGATGACTTCCATCTTGCTTTTTTAGCGCCGGCGCAGAAATGATGATGTTGATTTTTTCAAATAAACACTGTCGATTTTCAAAACTAGCCTTATGAATTTCAAATTCGTGACTCATGAATGGCTTACGTCCAAATAGTGAAAACCAAGGCGTCTAATATGAAACGCATAAGTGACTTATGAAACAAAAAATTCCTTCGGTTTTGGGTTTTCATAAGTTTATCATTTTGAATTTCTTAAGTGCATTTGCCTGAGTGTACCTCTAGTGCTGGGAGTCGAAAATATTTGATAGTGGTTTGTTTACACTTCTATAGAGAACAGCTGGTGCAAGTTTGATCAAAGTAGTCGATCGCGTTCAGAAATAACGTCAAATGGAACTGGGAAGGGAAAGAAGGGGAAATATTGTGCACAAACATCTGGGAAATTCAGAGTAGTTTCAAGCAAGCTAAAATGCTAAAGATGCCGAAAACAACAGTTTATTGAGTGCTCAAACCTACGAGGAAATCCTAAGTGTGGAAAGGAATCAGCGGACCTACGAAGAACCTGGAACAAGGCATCGTTAGCTGCGCAGCAAGGTGTTGAAATGGATTAAAGCCAACCCCGGTCTTTCGATTCGAGATGTGACCAGAAGGTAAAACGCCAACTTCAAAGCGGTGTGGATCATATACCGATACAAGTCGTATAAAGCCAGTAAACATCCGGACTGGCACATGAAGCAGAATTCCGTGGCCAAAACGCGTGCAAATTTTTTGTTCGACCGTGTTTTGACGATACACAAGGGCTGCACTTTGATCGATGACGAAACATACGTCACGACTTTTTGAACTGATTGAATCACGAATAACAGGCTTTTTGTGCGTATCAATTTACTTTTAGTCAGTTTTTAGGTTCATATGTCGTCAATAATAGGTTGGTTACCTAAATATATGCACAGTCACAAATCCAATTGTTTTGCCTTGATAAATCAAAGAGAAAGCCGATGAAGAGAATCGACCAACGAAAATAGAGCCTTCTCAAATGTTACGCGAGAATTGTAACGATTTCATGATAATAGTTGATTTCTTGTCTTATTTCAATGGAATAAACTATTACTATGTATTCGAAGGGTTCTTGTTGAGCACCTACAGACCAAGAAACATACTCTAAATCTAGCATAACTAAATCAATCGACACTCCCAGTCTAGCGATCTACAAGTCATCCATACTCCCATCATCACCTGTCTGTAGCAGCCGATCTTGTATTCATAAAACTTGGTCTACACAATCCGTGTTTCCGGTTGGATGATTCCGAAATCATCGTTCCAAACCATCGCGATCACGAACATCGCGTTAAATCCGTTTACCGGCGGGTGTCCGGTTACGTCGTTGAACCAAACGGCCGTCCATTCGCAGATCGTCGTCACCACGGACGATCAAAGAGCAACGGGATCACCCAACCATGAAAACACCAAGTCAAGGCACGCAAGAAAAGTAAAAGTAAAAGTGATTGTTTTAGGCTCAGAAAACAAAATACGATCCAGATCGATTTTCCACACGCACCGGAGAGCCGAAAACACGAGAGAAAAATTTGAAATTAGAAAAAAAAATAACTGCTTTTACTACGATAGTAAGGTACGATAATTGCACAGGAAAGTGCAACGCTCGGGAGGGGGAGAGGCAAATAGCCAAAACAGATTATTAAATCAAATGATTCCTCACGCCCACCGCACACTTTCGGTTTCGATCGATATAATTACTCTATCCATACCCCACCCCCGCATTGCCACTCACCTGTCGGAGCAGCTTGACGTGCTCATCCCGAATCTGGGTGTACATGGTCTTCAGCTTCTGGAACTTTTCCTCACTCGCTTTGGCCCGTTCTTCCTCGGCGTGGGCTTTCTCTGTTGGAACAAAATGGAAAGACCGATAATCGCCTCAGCCAATTTGAATGCCGGATTTGAAACTTACGCTCTAGGGTGGGCGCCGTTTGGGCCCGTAACTCCAGTTCCTCCTTCTGAATTCGCAAATTGGTCACCTCGCCGCGGGTTTCCGTCAGGTACGAGTTCAGCTGAGCAATCTGATCTTCGAGTCGGTGCTGCACGTCCCGTTGTTCGATCGTGAGTGACTTAACGTAGTTGGTAAGTCGTTCGATCTCCATTTGCAGGTGCCGGATAAGGTCGTCTCGGTCGGTGAGCAGGCGTTCCAGTTCCAGGACCTGGTGGTTGGGTGTGGGTGTCGCCGCCTGTTGAACGTTGTTGTGATGGTGGTGGTGGTTCTGCGGTAGTTCAGGGATTGGTGGAGCTGCTTCGGCAGTGTCGATGAGGCTTTCCGAAACGATGGACTCGGTGTCGTGATCCATGGGGTCGGAATCGGGCATGACGACGACCGGAGCCTGGTAGTTGCCAAGATCGCTCTGCTGTTCGAAGTTTGGTGGTGCATCGGGAAGTTTCGGTACGGTGATGAGGTTGACAAAGTACTGCAGATTGCGCGATTGGTTGTAGAATGATTTTAGCTGATGGAAGAGCGTCCGGAAGCGTTCCCGATGACCGGTGAGCAGATCGGAGGGAAGGTTGGCGTGCAGCTTGAACATGATGCGGACGACAAAGTCGTACAGCGGGTTGGAGTCCTGGATGCAGGGGATGAGAGGTGCGAGACGGCACTGGCCGGCCGAGGTCATCGAGCTGACACAGAACGTGGTGATGGAGTTGAAGACTGAAATGGTTGGGTTGGTTGGTTAGATGGTGTGGACTTTCGACTTTTGCTGGAGTTGGGTAGGAACTTACTGGTAGCTTGCAGGGCTATGATGTCGTCGAGGTAGTCGAAGATTTCCACCGACATTTGAAAGCTTCAAGAAGGAAGAAAGGATCATATTTAGAAAACCAAACCCTTCAGAAAATCTCCACCAAACCAGGCAACGAATACTCACTAGAAGTTAATATCCCCGGCTCCGATCTGCTCCAGTTCGCCGGGTTTCAGCGCCAAGCTGCCCGGTATCCTCGGGTTCCGATCGTGAAATTCCAGCTTCGTGACCAGCAGCTTGGTGTAGTGTTTGATGCAGACGCCGTAGCCATCGTTCAGGTGTCCCCACAGCTTACCGGCATCCGTTAGCATTCCCCGATGGCGCATCGAGTGCTGACTGCACAGTGGGTGCCCCTCGCGGAGAATCTTGTGCAACAGGTGGCAGAACTTCCACGCCACGATCCGATTGTCCTGGATCGGTTGCCGGATGGCGATGGCCCAGAAGGCGTACCCTCCCTTGCTGTGGAACGTCCCGATGATGGCCGCCCGGACGTGTTTGACCTTGATTGGGATCTCCTGGACGCTCAGCGCCTTGGAGATGCTCATGGTCTGATGCGAACAGAAAAAAATGAACAATAAGAATTCGATGTTTTACGATGTTTTTTTTCATCGGTTTTAAGTGCGTTTGTTAGTACCCAAAAACCACACACCCGTGCATTACTCACCAGATTGTAGTACTCTTTATCGGTCAGCGACATCTTGTGATTGTATTTTTTTAAATAGGTATTTACAATTAGCTAATATAAATTTTGCGAGTCTTAAAGTACGATTCACTTAATGATTAAACATTCAATATGGCCACGATTGTTCGTAAAGGAAACGGTTCCTTTCTAGGGTTGACAGTCAATAAGACGGAACGCCTCGCTGTTATCACCATCCAATTAGAGAAGCCCGGCTTCGGATTGTATCCACAGCTTGATGTAATTTGTTCGGTAACAGTCTCACGCGGAACGAAAGTAAAAGCCGATTATCATCTTATTTTTATGGCCCCTCAGTTTTCGATGTTTTATTTTGCTACCGGCTTTCTTGTGATCCTGTCGGTTTTGATGTTTGATGCCTAGTGATGCCGGGTAGTGTGTGACGCGTTTTGCAAGTGTTTCAGTTTCATCACAATGCTAGTCCGTCGATTAAACTAGATGGTAAAGATTGTTAATCGAAAAGTGCAGCAAAAATCGTGTAATATCAGGCTGATTGATACTCCGCGAGGTTTTTTTTTTAAATTGCTTTATGGCCTCTGGTTTCTGCACTTTTCCACTCTTTGGGTTTCATGCGATCTGAAATGGAACGTTGGAAAGATGGCAAAGATGGAAATTGTGCGATATATCAGTGAGACCCGTCCAAGTATTCCGTATAAAGAAGAAACTTTTCCTATGCCTCTTTTATAAATATTTGTGTTTGAATGATAACTGTCATATTGTTTAAAAATGGAGTGCAAAATATAATGTTTATAAACATCATATTTTGCACTAAAATTTTAAAAAGAGGTCTATAGAGTCTATAACGAAGTCTAATGCGAGTATTATAGAAAAAAACAACCTATATCTCTTGTTACGTGATAGATGGACGGGCCGATAACAGTATAGAAAACACAAATGACCTCCTTACTTTCGAGTCAAATGTTTCAGTGAACTGAGTTTACGGTAGTTGATTTCAACTAATAGAGGGAACTGACTGTGAAGACATGTTTTAATGATGAGACGAATACGATACTGTTTTTGATTGAGATTGTATTGATAGATTTGAGACCGTTCAGATGAATTAAGATAACGTATTTTTTACACACAATGTTTTGGTTTGGTGCACAGAAAAAAATGATGAATTTTAACAGACGCGTAGAATTTCCCATCGTTTAATTCCAAGGCAAAGGAGGCGTAAACAACGAAATTGTTGGCAATCTTTCATACGCCATGCAACATTGTTTGCCATCTTTCATACAACAGCCTAGATTCAGACGTTATCTGGCTTAAATTTACATAAAATATCCCATTAGTTTCTGTCAAATCGAGCATTCCCTTTATGTGCAATAGATAACGTAGAAAATTCAATGTTTCTTTTTATCTGTGTGGCTCTTTTTTTGTTACCGAAATGTCAGCAGCAGATTCAACTCGGTACACTAAGTAATCTAATTTTCAGAACTTTGTTAAGATTTTTACTGGAATTTGATAACGAAATGTCAAAGTTTCTGATATCTAGCAAAAAATCGATGACTGAATACACCGAGTAATCTCAACTGTTGTGAGCTTGGCAGTTTATCACCGAACCTGGTAATCTAAATTAGGAGTGTAAGGGCATCTTCAACGGAGGTTTATTTTTGGAACAACTTTATACTTGATTTGCATCATCAAAACTTGGATAGAACCAGCTTAAATAGACCAAATTTGCGTATCTCGCAGTACTGTTGTATTTCTTGTTGTTGAACTCGCTAACATGTCATCCTGTCAATTATTAAATAATAAAGATCAAAAGTTGTTTGTTCCAGAGATCACACATGTTTCGCAACTTTTTGCCATCGCTTGGTTTGACCAAATAATGTTTACAGCTAGTAGTGCGCCGATAGCAGACGACGAAGAATACTTGCTCTTTCGTTCTGCTAAAGGTGAGTGTGTGAATGCATGTTTTTCATTTAAACGATATATGATGATGCTGATTTGTAATTTGGCAGCTCAAAAACAAGAGTCGAAACGGCGAGGGTCACGTCTTGAAAGACGCCCCAACGTCGACCTTTTTTTCCGTTTCGGTCATCAAACGCTGTTCCAGAAATACTTTAGCGACACACCAACCTGGACATTATGCGACAACTAAAGTCATCTGATTACTTTTTCTAGCTAAGTTGCGAAGTAGGTGGAAAAGTCGGAACTGCAGCCTTATGGATGTTGGGGTATGGTTCCTCAGCTAGTGCTCTCGCTGAAATGCGAAGATTGGCGATTCAACTAGCCCGTTGACCCTGAGGATTTTTTTCAAGCTAGATCTATGGCCGCAGAATTTGCGTCACTCAACACTGGAAGAGGTGAAAAAACTTATGAACGAAAATGCTTCAGAGAAGTTCGGAAAAAAATGAAGTGAAATTCCCAGAAATTCAAGGAAACTTATCACAAGTTCGAGATACTTCTTAGTAATTCAGGAAACTTTCCTAGCTCCCCAAAAGTTGAGGGTCCTTCCCAGAAGTTCATGCATTTCCCCAGAAATCCAGAGAGCTTTCCAGAAGTTCAAAAACTTCAGAATTTTTTGGATATTTCTCGGAAGTTCATAGAACTACTCAAGATGTCAGGGAACTTTCCAAAATTTAAGGGAACTTTCCAGAAGACTCAAGAATACCCCATAAGTTCAGAGGGCTTTACAGAACTTCATGAAGCATTTCGAAAGTTTGCGGATCTTTCTAGAGGCTTAGAGAACTTCTCAGAATAAAGAATAGATAATATGAAAAAATAAATATTGACCGTTTTTATGCCCTCTATCGACTGGATTGTTCGTTTGGAAATTGCTATTGCAAATTTGGCATTCGAACTAGAATCATTGATCAAATTTTCCAACACCCTCCACTAGCTGGCTTTGCTCCCTTACTGGGGATTACCTAGAGTAGAAAAACTGATACAAATGGTCAAACTTTGCAATCAGCGTGAAAACCAACATAACTCAACATTGTCGTTACAAAAAATGTCAAATTGCCACCCCGCTAGTAACCAAAAGCATTATATCAGAACACTAATTCGACCAAATATCTGCAAAATTAATGCCATATCACATTTTTTCAACGGCTTCCATGTTATGTACAGGGTGCGGCAGAAAATAATGCGAAAATGTTCAAAATTAAGTATTGGGTTAATTCGTGTAGCTAGTGACTGATTTCTGCCGAAAGTGTATTTGTTTATGTTCGCGATAGAAATGATTACCAGTTTGTTGCTCGCCCAGAAGAAACCGAAAGAGATTTGCACGCACGTGATCACATCAGCCCGTGCAAAAATTGCTCGCAACTCGGTGCGTTCCATAAGAAAACTTGCAAAGGAAGCCAATATTTCGGAGAAATCCATGCGGAGAATCATCAAAGAAGACCTGCATGCATTTCCAGAGCCAGAGGGAAACGCCACTTGATTACGGACCGGGTCAAGGAACTAAAGACTGTATTCGATGAAATTTGGACACACACAATTGTTCGTAACTTTTTAGCGTGTGGGTAAAAATTATTGAAATTTTGACTGAATGTATTTCATTGTGTTGTGTCAATTGTGTAATGAGTTTCGTGAAAATCGGTCGAGTGATTTCAGTGATGGCTTCGAATGAAGAAATAGTGCGCCAACAAATTTTGGGCACTCACTTCGAAAACCCAAACGTTTCTTATCGATGGATCGGAAAACAGCTCGGAATCGCACATTCAACCGTATCTCATGTGATCAAAACGTTCAAGGACCGTAAGACAACCAAGCGGAAAATGGTAGTGGCAAAAAACGTGGCACATCAAATCCGGAGAAGGCCAGGATGGTATTGAACCAATTTAAGCGTTATCCCAACATTTCGATCAGGGATGTTGCGAAAAAGGCGAAAGTTTCAGTTTTTTTTGTGCAGAAAACAATGAAACGTTCTGGATTACATGTGTACAAGGTCCAGAAGGCACCAAACCGGAGCGATAAACAGAACTCGGTGGCCGAAACTCATGCAAGAAAACTGTTCAGGGAGTGGCTCACAAAACCGTTCTGCATTGTGATGGACGATGAGACCCACATTAAAGCCGACACCAAACAAATGCCAGGACAGGAACACTACGTCGCCACCTCTAAGTTGGCCGTTCCGGAGAGTGTACGGAAGAAGAAACTGTCGAAATTCGCCAAAAAATTCCTTGTTGGGTGATCTGCGGATGTGGCAAAATGAGTCAGCCCTTCATCACCTCTGGGACCGTCAACGGACAAATCTACAAAGACGAATGCCTCCAAAAACGACTTCTGCCCTTCTTGAGATCTCACGATGGCCCGACACTGTTTTGGCCGGATTTGGCATCTTGCCACTATGCCCGGCCCGTCTTAGACTGGTACAAAGATAATAATGTAGTTTTTGTACCAAAAGACGTCAACCCTCCAAACACTCCGGAACTTCGCCCCATAGAAAAATTTTGGGCAATCATGAAGGCAAAGTTCGTTAAAACTCCAAAACTGATAGAAAATGAACTTGAACTAAAGAAAGTGTGGTTAAAAGTAAGTAAGCAAGTCAGTCCTATCATTGCCCAAAATTTGATGAAAGGGGTCAAGGCAAAGGTGCGGGCATTTGGGTTGGGAGAAGAGGTTCAATAAACCAATGATGTCAAAACTTAACCATTTAGTAGTACTTTATTTCCAGAAAATTTGAAAAGAATTGGGCTCAAGGGAAATTTTTGGTGACCTATTTTGTGTGTCCAAATTTCCAGATACCCTGAGAATCGTGTACCGTATGCGTGCTAGTGTTTGCACCATAATACCATGCACCATCAAGGTTCCAGTTTTACCTGTGCGTACAATTGTTTTCTTGGTTTTCTTGGCGTGCACGTAAGCTATAACTCATATCACTGTAGGCTGCGAGTGAAAGGAGACGATTTCTTTAGTTTACAGTGGCACCATGACGAAGTGGCAGTCCCACGCGCAAATTTCCCGTGAAGAGGGTCTTAGAGCGAGAAAAGGACTATACGCGAAGGTGGCCGCAGGTCGTCCGAGGTAAGCTTGGATTCCGAGGGTCATCTAAAGGAAGATTCCGGCGAATCCCGTGCGTTCAATGAGGAAAATGGGAAAGTTGTTTTTATCCAGGCATTTCGGTCTGAATAGGTGTGTTGCCAACATTCTCTATGAGTATCAGCGTCTGACAGGGAAAAGAACTCGATTAACAAATAAAAAATCAGCTTTTGTATAGAAAACTTTATCAGCTCTTCAGTTGCAAAGTGCCTTACAAAGCAACTTCATTATCGTCTACGGGGAAGCTTCACCTATCCAATGATGCGCTTGATTTAAGCAGTTTTCTAACCTCTAACGCGGATACATCGCTTTCTCGTAATCCATTACATGCAAATACATACTAAAGGGTGAAACGGTCAAAAATTGGTGAAGCATGAGTAAGTGCACACTATTTTTTGCCCAAGTTTGGTATATTCAACACTGCGACCATTTCCTAAATCTATTTTGATATATTACCCGTTTTGATAATGCTATATCACTATGCCGTATCACTTTTATGTTAAGCGACCGACATGGACTGACTAAAAGTATTTTCCCAGCCAGGTCTTACATTTCGAAAAAAATGCACTGCTTGTCTTGTCTCTCCATTCCAAATATCAAAGAGTTCTAAAAGCCTTTTATCCAGTAATGTACGCATTTTATTAGAGATTGTTGTACAATAACATACACGGAAAAAATCCGGGAACTGCAGTCATGAATTCCTGAACAAGCAAAAGTACACCGTGAACTGAATCACGTTATCATGAACTAAATGACGTTTAAAGGGTAAAATCCTGCAAACGTTATTTAGTTAACGGTCCGTTTTCATTTTAGGGAACGTTTTTTTTTATGTGTAGCAGGTGTTCAGAGTCTTCTTTACCAATGACACACAATCGACATATATCCTCTGGAAGTTTTCTTATTAGCTTCAGGTGATATTTGCATGGGGTAGATCATTCTTTGATAATTCAAAAATTTTGCGAGTCGGATTTATGAACCGTTTCGCTTGCCTAGCAAAGTGAGTGTTGTTCCAGTTGGTCTCCACTTTTACTTTTTTCCATTTCTTGATCTCCATTCTTAGAGAACAAGCCAAATTTTAAAGTGACATAGCACATTCCCAAACAGTATAGAATTAAATGTTGCTGATTTTAAAGCATTCAGTGCTGCTAGACTATCAGACATAATACAGATATTTGAATGCCTATAGGTTCTACGCAAGCATATTATACAACATTCAAGAATTGCTTGAATTTCTGCTTGAAACACGGTTGGCCACTTAGCCATAGATATTGAGACATCTACCCCTGCTCCCACAAGATTGTCCAATCTTGAACCGACTGTATTGAAGACGATTGATCTTGGACAAATATTTTACCCTCAATTTTCCCACAAATCACGACCAAGATTTGTCATATTGTATAAGCGACTGAAATGATATTTTTTCTCTCCATAAAGTCTTCATTTTTTATTACAAGATTTTCTTTAAGATCACCTTTTATGAAGCGGTCTGCCCGTTGAGAACACTGATTTGTTTATTATATAAATGATCAATCTTTATTTCTCCGTTCATCGTCTTAAGTCTTCATCCTTAAGGTGAAACTGGAGGGAGTACTTTTTCCATATGATTTATAGCTTAGGTTTATTTTCACTTCACGATTTTTGAGACAAATAATCACAAATCAATTCTTGTTTCATGTGTTCAAGAGGAAGATTCCGATGGATGGTCAATATTGGTGTTATTGCGTTTTTTTTGCAAGAAATTTGATTTTGACTGTAAAGGAAGCGCCTTTTGAAAAATATAAACTCAACTACGTATTTCACTTGTTTACTACGCCGAGAACACACGTCAAATGAACTGCTGTCAAATTAAGTCATACTCTTTTGCGCAAATCAGCTCCAAGGTATTCCCATAATAAAAAAACGTCTCGTCTTATTGGATCGTTTGAAGGATAAAGTCCAGCAAAAAACGGCCGCATTTGCATAGAAAAAGTGTACTCTATCATCACGACAATGCGCCTGCTCATTCAGCCTCAATTGTTCAAGCAAAATTGAATGAAATTCGGTATCAATTGGTTCCCAATCCATCGTATTCGCCAGCCTTGGTTCCCAGTGACTTCTTTTTGTTCCCAAACCTGAAGAGATGGCTCACCGGTAAGCGATTTTACTCAAATGATGAGCTCATAGCTGCAATCGATGGCTATTTAAAAGGACTTCCGAAGGAGTACTAAATATTTGAATGGGATAAAAAAAATCGCTGGACTCGCTGTATCGACTTAAAAGGAGAGTATGTTTAGAAATTTGGCAAACAAAATGTTTACGTGTTAGATATTGAAGGGACTCTTCAGGCAACCTAGTACAGCTGTAAAATAATTTATAGGATGCAGTTGTAAATATTTAAAGTTTACAAAAAAAGAGTTTGCTCGAGCATCGGCTGTGAACGGTTGTGTCGATGCTTCACTGCTATCGGGTATGGTGCGTTTCCTAATGTTTCGGTTATCCATTGTTCGACGGCGTGAGTGAACGAGTGAGCACAGAAAATACAACAAAGCAGCTTCTTGGCGAGATGTGGTGGGACGGTGGTGAGGATCACATTTAATTGTGATCCATAATATTGGGTCGAAATACTCGCCGTGCCACCATATCCCAGTGCAAGTAAACCACTATCCCAGTGAGTGTCTCTAACAGCATATTAGTGTTGGTATAGATCGATCTGGCTTTCAATAAAATTAACTTTGTTAATTGAACCTTTCAACACATTTGGTTGCTGCCATTAAAGCAGGAAAGCTAACTGTAACAGAATCGAATATTTGAATCCTAGAGGGTTTGAGCTGTTTAGTGGAATACTTGTAACTATAAATTAGAAGAAAAATTAGTAATCTCCATTTAATTCCAACTACCTTTGCTTATCTTCGACAGATACGCGTATTTCGTCTACAATGTGCAGACTTCTTCAGTGTTTCGTACTAATAACTCGAGTCGAGTTATTAGTACGAGACACTGAAGAAGTCTGCACATTGTAGACGAAATACGCGTATCTGTCGAAGATAAGCAAAGGTAGTTGGAATTAAATGGAGATTACTAATTTTTCCTCTAATTTATAGTTATCGAATAAAGGGTGATACGGTCAAAATTTGGTCAAGGGAAAACGCGTGTAAATCGGTGAAATCGTTTATTTAAAAAATCAAATTAAATTTCTTTTTCAAGTTCAATTAGTATAAAATTCAGGAAAAATATTCAGTTAGGCTTCCGCTTTTCCAAATCCGAATTGCCGGACCTTACGCTTGACCCCTGCCATCGGATTTTGTACAGCCACCTTGTCCACCTTCTTCGCCGCAGAAAGCCAGTTTGCCTTGAACTGCTGCTCGTCCTTAGCAGTTTTTTGGTCTTCTTTAGGTTCCGCTTGACAATAGCCCAGTATTTCTCAATTGGGCGGAGCTCTGGCGTGTTGGGAGGGTTCTTGTCCTTGGGAACCACCTGCACGTTGTTGGCGGCGTACCACTCCATGGCCTTTTTACCGTAATGGCAAGATGCCAAATCCGGCCAAAACAGTACGGAACAACCGTGTTTCTTCAGGAAAGGCAGCAGACGTTTATTCAAACACTCTTTCACGTAAATTTCTTGGTTGACAGTCCCGGAAGCTATGAAAATGCTGCTTTTCAAGCCACAGGTACAGATGGCTTGCCAAACCAGCTATTTCTTTGCGAACTTTGACAGTTTCGTGTAGCTGAAAATATCTGCTACCTTTGCGCCTTCCTTTTGCCGTATAAAACTCCTGTCCCGGAAGCTGCTTGTAGTCGGCTTTGACGGTAGGTTTCGTCGTCCATTACCACGCAGTCAAACTTCGTCAGCATCGTCGTGTACAGCCTCCGGGATCGCACTTTGGCCGTCGTATTTTGTTTATCATCGCGATTTGGAGTCACTACCTTCTTGTAAGTCGATAGTCCGGCTCGTTTTTTGGCTCGATGCACGGTTGTAGACGATACACCTAGCTTATTTGCGGCATCTCGGAGAGATAAGTTAGGGTTTCGCTTGAAACTACCGGCAACTCTCTTTGTCGTCTCAGCGGCTTCCGGTTTTCGATTCCCCCCCGATCCAGACTTCGTGGCTGTCGACAAACGTTCCCCAAACACTTTAATTACATTTGTAACGGTTGCAAATTTTGATACGCTGCTCTTCTTGCTTGGACGGCATTTTGACAACTGAAGAGTGAATTCCAAAATCAAAATAGGAGCAACATTCTACACACACACACCTTCAAAATGAGGGGTGTTCAGGTTTTTTAAATGCAAAAATCTAAATATCATCTCTTATGATGATTTTTCTAATTTTTTTTTTAAATAAGTGATTTTGTATCCTAAAACGAAAACGGAACAACTAGGGCCATCATAATTGTCCCAGAAGGATAGTTGCAAGCAAAGTTGACCAAACATACTCTGGACTGAGCTGCTCTTGCATATTTTCCGATTCCGACAGGTTGATATTCATTGTGGCTGATTGAATTTCATTTATGACATTTCGACATTCATATTGAAAATGGACCTGTTTACGTAAATGAATATCAAAGCATTTTAATAATCAAACTTATGTTCTTCTGGTTATGATTGTTGTCACGAGTTATCGTTTTCATTTGATTTTCACATGGAATTTATAGGTAGTCGAACTTATGTTGCCTGAAAATCCACTCTTTTGAACCTACATGCAGAAAAAACACAGTAGAAACTACCATTTTGAGGGTTAAATTAAGCGCAAACACCAACAATTTTCACCAGTCTATAAATGCGCTTGATTTTACCATGCCTGCGATTAGATCAACCTTTGGCTTCATTGGGTTGTACAATATACGTAGTAAATTTTACTGAAATTTCATGGTAGTTTTGAATATACCCATATACGGGTAAATGGTAGTCTTTACTACAATATTTTTTCAGTGTAACGCGCATGATTTTTATCAAAACTGGTTGCTATTATCATTATGTATAACAGCGAAATAGCCACGTGGTTATAACGTTACTATGCATCAAGTAAATAACAACTGGATACCCAAGTAACCCCAAGCATTATATTATTGCACTTATTCAACCCAAAATCGCATCAATTCAACAAACGTCCAGTAATGAAGCGTTAGATTAGCATAAGAATGTAGTGATGCTTTACCAATGCAATAATGCTACTTCAGCAATGTATTATGGCATTACAAAAGATATAGCATTAGTTCGATCTTAGGGGAGGCCTTTTCACCTTTATTCCAACATCAATGATGCACTAGACGTTGTGCATATGCCCTATATATGCATGTTATTACAGCCTCGTGGTTCCTTGGGTAACGCCAGTAACGCCTGCCCATGCAATCTTAATTGGGCTGTCACTTTTCATCCATACAGGAGCAGTTATCCAAATTACTTCGATACTAATGATAAAAATAGCGAGTTGCATACTAGGTTTTAACAGAAACTGGGTCGAAACTAAAAGCGAAAAGGTATAAGAAATGTAGGCACTTCAAAAAGCGGTGCTGGCTGCGACCACAGAAGAAATTCAACAAAGCTTACACTGAATCAAGCGCCACATAAACATCCACGCCGAAGCATCTGAACCTATCGCACTTGCTGTGGCTCGGGTGGATCAGCCTGCAATTGAGTCATCTCTTGTATTGACGGAAATTAATACTAGATACTTTCTGTGGGCGAAACACGATTATTTTGTTTTATCTCCAGGTTCTCAATATGCATCTATTTCATATTAGGTTATCCTTCTAGGTCTTGACAAAAGAGCAGGACATGAATTTGGATGAATAATTGCAGTATTGCAGTAATATTTACATCGGATTGTCCGCAAACGACGTGCATGTAATACGCCACAGTATGCAGTTAAAGTTGACGCTGACTTTCAACATGCTTGGAACAGATATGGCAAGGCCGGCCTCGAATGATTCTACGGTTTTAGGGTCCAGGTTGACCATTCAATCAGGGACCAATTTCAAATCGCCAGTTTCATATCGATTGCTGATTCAATCCCCTGCATGTTCTGCAATCTTTTGAAGGACGTCACTTCCCGGATGCCATACGATGCCAATAGCGTTGGAATCTCGAGGCAGCGTTGCCGGATGAGGGTATTCTCGATAGGGGCCCCTTTTGAGAACTGCTGGAGTACTGTCTAAGCAACCATAAACAACGAAGCTGAGAACATCGTCGGGTACGTAGAATGGAGTCGACGAAATGATGGGTTTGACGAGGAGTATAAAGAAATTTTGGAGGAGAAGGACGCAGCGTAGGCGGTAATGTTGCAACAAGCGGCCCGGCAGAACGTGGAACACAGACCCGCCTTTTCAGGAGATACAACGCCGGCCGATAGAAGGGGAGTGTGAGGAGATAGAGCAGCTGTGCCATTATCAAGAAAAACGAAAGCTCAAGCAGAAGCTCAACGCATCCCGCAAAGGAAATATGCAGGGATAAGGATGGAAGCATCTTGGCGGACCGACGTGAGACAGCACTTCGACGAACACCTGAATACCGCGGAGAACATCGAGAGTGCGGACCAGGACAGTGGAAGCAAATGAGGGTAACAGCAGTACGGCAAATGAGGGTAGCAAATTACAATGAGGAAGCTGGTAATGACGGTATCGGAGCTGAGCTCATCAAGGTGGGCACGGAAAAATTGGCTATTTGTCTGCACGGGCTGATAGTCAGAATTTGGGAGACAGATGACCACAACCACAAACAATTTATGCGGGACTTGCCATCCCTGCATTTTAAGAAGGAGCCTGCACGCTCTCCTCTTTCATTTATCCATGAACGTGCACATCAATCTGACGAGGGTACTAGTCCGGTGAAATACAATCCGAAGTGGCCAGCATGCGCAGAAATCCTCAGAATGTCTACCGATGACAATGTCTGCGAAATCACGAGGTTTGATCTGTTTTGCCATGTTTTGATAACGATTTAAATATGCCCACTTTCCCGGTGAAACTCGGACACCAAAGAGCCACTCCAAGTGGCCAGTATGGCCAGAAATTCTCAGAATGTTCTCCAATGACCTAGTTTTGCCAAATCATGGAGTTTGGTCTGCCACGTTTGAGAACTACGGATATTTACGTTATGGTCAGTCCTGATCCACCAATAAGCAATAACTTGTGATCTATTACAGAAAACCGTATCAAAACCGGTGGCTGGCGATGGAAAAATGTTGAATTTTTCTTACTCTGATTGTATTGTTATCTAATAAGTGATATCTTAGAATAACTGTGATAGTTTTCTCGTCCCCGACAGACGTCCGGCCTCATTCCAATTACCGGTGTGAAAACATGGCTTCCCTCAAGATATCAAGTAGCAATAATCTAACAGATGGCGCCACAGATTCGTTTTTATTGATAAGGGAAAAATGGGTTGCCAGTCAAACTGTCAGATTTAATGTAGCAATACTGTAGCGGCGCTACTGTGCAAGATGATTGCAACGTAATTGGATTTGATTTTTTTTCGCAACTTGAATGTCTGTCTGCCGTTTTCTTATGCCACACCTAATCAATAATTCAGAACATAGAAAACATTCACACTAATCTTCACAGTTCAAAAAAGTAGTGTATATGATCTGTATATGAGTAGTGAATGCACAAGTGTTCATTCTGAAACGTGTAAAATTTTGAGGCATTTAAAATCTTCAGTAATATATTGCAAGCTAAGGCCGGTTTACATTACAATTTGAAATCAAATTTTGTTTTTGGGTATGATTCAGGCCATGATGAAATTTGTGGGTGATTTATATTGACCGAATTATTGTTGCTTTTTCACGGAACAGTTTCACTTAAGCTTCGTTATCTTTGCGAGGTGAATCATTTTATCGTTGCAGTGTTGTCATGATAAATTCAGGGGTTTTTGTTTTCAAAAACCACACAGCTCCACTTGACTCAATTCTGAGTCGTTTTCGAATCAATTCCGTCAAAATTTAAGCCGCTTAAAGTCGAGTACACGCTATTTCTAAACACCACAAAACTGAGTTCAAATGGATCCAATCGGTCCAAAATGTAGCTACTCAAAAGTGAGTAAAGATAGTTGGGAACAACACGTCGGCTATTAGTCTACATCGATCGGAATCAAGCCGATGTTGACTAGTTGTGATCTTGCCACTGTTTTTGCTTAATTTTTGAGAAGCCACGCTTTGACCGATTTGAGTCTATTCAACTTTATTTTGGGTTGTCTGGAAATAGCGATGTAAATCTTGTTGGGATTGACAAGTCGACCAGTCTATTGACAAGTGACAGTAGATATTAATTGTCGACTTATTAATCCTAGAAAATTTACTCAAATTTGAGAGACTCAATTATGACACAATGGAGTCCAAAACGCCTTTGAATTGAGTCAAGAACGACACTCTCTTTGGATGAATCCGTTGTTGTTGATTTCACACACTTTTAACACTAGATGATTGAATCCTCTAACTCACTTCCGGATTTCAAGTTCACTTCAGTTCAAGCGACTTTTCTAAAACTTCTTCTATTCAAATGACACCCGTCAAATTTGCTATTTTTTCTTCGGCAAACGTCCGCGATAAACTGAAAGTCCAATGCCGAATGCTTCGAGCTGGCTTCCACAGGAAAATATTGTCCACACACTTGGCAAATGGGATTAGGAATCACCGAACGCAAGACCGTTACCGATCGATAACATGACACCACTATATCTAGCTGTGGCTCTTTACAGGTCATCGTTGGTTGCTTGAGCCGGGCTTAAAATAAGGTACGGTGGCCGTGTGTAGGTTGATAAGTGCCGTGCCTGCATCTATGACATTTAGCTACTCATGGGTTTACGTTTACTGAGTCATTCATTAAGCACTCATCGAGCACCGGGTTAAATCAGTGACGAAAGCGTCTGTTTGAGTTTGAGATTTCGGAATCGAACTTTTACCCTACGTTGGAATCCGCAGTTCGTCATTTGTCTTCTTCTCCTCGAAAGAAGCTAACTGCCGTCTCCCAACTTCAAAAGAATTCTACATGACATTCTTTTAATTCGAAATATTTAACTCGACAACGAAATAGGAATCGAACCCAACCACCTTCAGCAATCTCTTGCCATTTAGCGGCACCTTTACCAAACGAGCCAAGCCGGGCCCCATTCGTTATCAATAGTTGTCAATATTGATACGTGGCTATGCTCCGACGCTTTCTTCGTGAGTCAAATTCGGAACCTGTATCGGCTCTCAGCGTTGCTTTTCTAGTCTCACCATTTCATACTTTTCGACATCGAATGAAGCGAACCCGCTTCACCTAGCGTAGCATTGTCAACAATCGATCGCTTGCCGCTGTCGTTATCTGTCACTTTGATAAAAGTTGAGGTATGAGTATAGCAGGCGGCGATAAGCGCGAGCAAGTTCTGACTCGAGTTGATATAATTTCCAAAGTCGCGATTAGATAAGGCTTCGGCAAAGGACAGGTGAGTGATACCCATATAGGTCTGAAGCGTTATAACATGGTGGATGGTAAATAGAACATTCTTCCTACCCAGTTAGTGCCGAAAGCAGAGCATCTTTGCGGCTTCAATCCAAACATCAATCATTTACGCCACATATTTCGCGATGATTAATTTCTTACCGGCTTCTCGAGCGATGCGGTTCGTTGGTTCACTTGGGCCGGCAAACAAGAAGAATAGATCGAGTGTCGATGTCGGAGTTGCATCGGTGGAATCTTAAAAGACCACATTTTTGAGCACGAGAGATGCCGCGATCCGGAGAGAGATTTTTGTTATTGCAAAACAATCTCATTTGTATTGGTTCACCTATAGGTGCTGGTCATTTGTCGATTGCATGCGAATGAATGTTAGATGCTGCTACCGAGTTGAGATGTTTTGCATCAATCGTTTTCGCTACCGTGCAGAAATCTATGCTGTTAGACATTGCCTGTGCTGTGCGATTATGCATACCTACATATCGTGTTTTTGACATGCTTTTACTGTTGCTTTCCATAGTACAGTGAAAGGTATGGAATTTGCGAGTAGTTGAATTGGTTGGTTATTGACTGGACAATGCTTACCATTGAACACTGGGCCAGGATCCGAAATTAGCAAGACAACAGCTCTAGCGCTTTGAGTTCCAATTTTCACCACTAGGGTGGCGCTGCGATACTAACATTCTCATTTCACCTTCTAGAGGTTTGACGTTTTCGGCTAAGTTGCAGAACATAAAAGGATAAGAAAGTTCTTCCAAGATATCAAAGTTCTATGTCTTCAAATAACAAAGTTCCAATTAACAAATCAAATTTGTTTTTGGTACTAATTTCCTTAAATTCGTCAAATATATTATTTTCGATATCATGTATGTGTGGAACAAATAATTAGCGTATGTTTTGGAAGAGTTCACAAAGTTTTGGGACATAACAAGCGAAATATTAGCTAAAACATTGAAAAAATAAAATCTGTATTCACATTAATCCGGACACCTTCAAATCATTGTAACTTTTGAAATATTGCACGTAGGAATGAAAAACTTCACTGTGGTATAGCTAAGAGTCTATGAAGAAAAAGACTATGATTGCCTAAATCCACTGTTCACGATGTGCTCAAATCTTTTTCGGAACGTTTGACGGTGGAGAGGAAACCGAGAAGTGACAAGAACATTGGACGCGCTGATCCTGTCATGGACCGAAAGGTGAAAAGGATATTAACGAAACACCCTAATCTCTCCATTCGAACGGTGGCTCGTAAAATAGGGATGTCACCTGGTTTTGTCCAAAAATCAAAACAACGTTTGGGACTTAAGTCGTATCAAGTGAAAACAGTTCCAAATCGCAACGACAAACAGAACTTGGCAGCAAAATCACGGGCTCGACGTTTGTACTGCGAATATTTGACGAAGTTTTCATGCGTTGTTATGGGCGATGAAACTTATGTCCTGGAAGATTTCAAGCAGCTTCTACAGGCACAATCAACAACGAGATCTATCAGAAAGAGTGTCTGCAGAATCGATTGCTACCCTTCATCGAAAGTCACAAAGAAAAACCTTTGTTCTGGCCCGATTTGGCATCATGCCACTATGCTAAAACTGTGATGGAGTGGTACCAATCAAATCAAGTGAACATTGTACCAAAAACCTCAAACCCGCCAAATTGTCCAGAGCTACGACCAATCGAGAGATATTGGGCTCTGATGAAGCGGAAGCATTCTGGAAAGAAGCAAGGATTCAAAGACATCAAACACTTCCAGCAAATTTGGACAAAGACGGCTTCAACGATTTCTGAAGAGCCTTTATGCAAGCCTTCAGAGCCGCACAAAGAAGTTTAGCGACTCGACGAACGGTGTCCACCTCAAGTCCTGTCATTATTGCCGTTGTTTCTGGATCTTGAAAAAAGCGTCTGGCAGTGTTGCCATCATTTATGTTACTTGATAAGAAGAAAAATAAAGTTAAAGGAATTAAACTACCGATAAAGAAGAAAAAGCAGTTACCTCCGGATGGCAAAGGTTTACTTATTTTTAGCCCAATCTTCTTAAACTCTTCTTTACAGGGTGCGGCAGAAAATAATGTGAAAATGTTCAAACTTGAGTATTGGTTTAATTCGTGTAGCTAGTGACTAATTTCTGTCGAAAGTGTACTTGTTTATGTTTACTTTCAAGTGCCAAACATTCTATTTGTTTTATTGCAAATTCGTCAAAATGTTCGCGAAAGAAGCGATCACCAGTTTGTTGCTCGCCTACAAGAAGCCGAAAGAGATTGCCAAGGTGGTAGAGCGTCATTTGGCAACAGTTTATCGCATAATAAAGTCCCTGCAGCATGGTCCTAAGCAGCGAAAGCCAGGAAGCGCACGTCTGCGCTTTGCACGCACGCCAAACGTGATCAAATCGGTCCTGCCTATACGGCTGGAATAGAGCTAAAATTATTACTTGGGATATTTGTGCTTCGATGTGCTTCAGTGTAATGAAGAGAAGCTCTACCATATGGTCAATAAAATTTGACATTAACATCTATAACGATGCACAACTAGTTGAAGAACTAGATTTTCTGCATTCTACATAACGTTGAATAGTTTACCAGAATCAACTGAAGCAAGACGCTGCAGATTTCAACGAAATGGTCTCACACTTTCAATAAAAAGCGCAAAGCTGAATGGTTTCGGTTCCGGGACCAATTCGAACGGATTGTATCATGTAAATCTCCGGTGGATGCAGTCACTCGGCTAACGGGACTAAAAATTTTTGCCGGCAGTTACCTTCTTAGCATTATTGAGATGTAAGAAAAGCGATTTTTGAACTCGGAGGCAGATGGAACGGAAGACGCGTACAAGTTAATCATAACAGCTGTGGACAAATACTTCAACGAGATGTGCGACAACACCAAGGAGCGTATCAAGTTTCGAGAGTTGAGAGAATGAAATCGGATGAAGCGTTTACAGACTGGGTTTTGCGTTTGGAGTCGCAATCCCAGTTTTGCGATTTCACGGAGGACCAACGCAAAGAGGAACTTGTACAGGCATTGTTGAGACGATCCGTTCCAGAAATCGCCGGGAAGCTGTACGAAATGTCCGATATGTTTGAAAACAACGTCCAGAAGCTCATCAGCCATGGCAAGCACCTCGACTTCATCAGAAAGGAAGCAGAAGAATCAGCTGCTGGACCGTCAGGGCAGCATAACGGCGTTGAAGTCTCAAAAGATGTGTCGCAGGATTCGGAATGGAAGCCGGTCAACGCTGTGTACTCAAAGAAGCCAATAAACAAAAACCGGTATGCACCGTATCGTTCAGCTGCAGACAGAATCGACCGAGGATACCATGGAAGTCGCCGTGGAAGTTTTGGGAACAGGTATTGCAATGACGCACACTGCCGAAACTGCGGCCGCCGACATGAGCTAGGACAGTGCCGGGCGTTTCGAATTAAATGCTTTAAATGCAAAAAGATTGGTCATTACGCCGAATTTTGCCGTTCATCGCCGCCAAGCCCGGAAAGAGAGGATCCGCGGGACATCAAAAGGGAGGCCGGAAAAATTAACCAGGTAGCCATTGATTCTCTTTAGTATTAATCTATTTTTTAAAACGTGAAGTGCTCTTTTGCAAATGGAATATAAATAAAATTGAAGTGAATTACTGAGTAACATAAATATTTTTTATTTTTGAATATTGTAGATGGTCACTGGGTGTCGCAATCCTTCGTACTTCGACTACGATAGCGATGTTGTTCCCCGGCTTGTGCATTGCGTACTTGGTTCCGAGGGTATCACGTTCTTCATAGACTCCGGGGCCACGGTAAATACCATAACGACTCAAGGGTGGTACATGATAAGACAGAAATGTCACACAATCGTCCAGGATTTGACCGTTCATCCGGAAGAAGTGTTGAAAGGATATGCTAATCAACGGCCGTTGGATGTTGTGTGTTCGTTTAATGCGTACATATCGGTCGAAGGTCATGACCAGCACAGAGCGAAATTCTTCGTGGTACAGGGAACAAAATTATCGCTACTTGGATACCCAACGTCCAACAAGTTAAATTTGATTCGTTTAGGCCTCCCAAGCCAACGAAACGAGTACATTCACTGTATCAATTATTCGGTACCTACCCTTGGCTGTAAGGAGTTCCCAAAGTTGCCTCTAGGAGGAGTGCGTTTCAAGGTAGACGATTCTGTAATACCTAAGCAGATAATTCGCTACAATGTCCCAAAAGCATTCGAAGATGCTATCAACGGGAGAGCTTGCTGAAATGGAACAGAAAGGGATAATTGAAAGGGCCAATAAGGAAGGCGACACCATCACGTTCGTGTCACCTATGGTACTGGTACCGAAAGGCACTAAAGATTTCAGGATTGTCATCGACTACCGGGCAGTCAACAAGGCTATAATCCGTGAGCCGTACCCCATGCCATCGTTGGACGTCGAAAATATGGACCGATATTCCGAATAACAATCGTTCGCTGGTGTTCTCAAAACTAGACTTGAAAGATGCATATTTTCATGTAGAATTGCACGAAGATGTTCGTCATGTTACCACTTTATGACCGCGAACGGGTTGATGCGATTTAGACGATTACCGTTCGGACTCTCGTTGTGCTCCAGAGTTGTTTCAGCGAATTATGGAGAGAATACTAATTAACTGCAAGGGCATCATTGTTTATCTCGATGATGTTCTACTGTTCGCGCCTTCTTTGGAAGAGCTCCCGAAGATCGTCAACGAAGTAAAAGTGTGCTAAGAAGGCACAATTTAACGATAAACGAGCAAAAATCTTCGTATAATCAGACGAAAGTGGAGTTCGTTGGATTCAGCCTGGATGGAAGTGGAATACTGCCCACGCAGAAGAAAATTTCAGATATTATGCGTTTTGAGAGACCAAAGGATGCATCTGAGGTTCGGGTTTTCTGGGCATGCTTACTTTCATCAGTCCTTTCATCAAGAACTTCTCCCATATGACCAAGCCTCTGCGAGATCTGCTAAATCGGGATACAAAGTTTGAATGGAGTGAGCTGCAGCAGAATGCGTTTGAAGGCCTGAAAATTGCGGCTGAACATGATTTGGTGAAGCGAGGATATTTCAAAGAAGGTGACCGAACGATTCTATATACGGATGCATCTCCATGGGGGCTTGGCGCTGTCTTGACTCAAGAAGATTCGGTTACCGGAGAACGACGCATAATAGCGTGTGCGTCGAAAAGCTTGACCGCTGTGGAATGTCGATACCCGCAGCTACATCGTGAAGCACTAGCGATCATCTGGTCCATGGAGAGATTTGCATATTACCTGCTGGGGCGTAAATTTACATTACGTTCCGATAGTGAGGCACTCATGTTCATGGTGAAAACTAGTCAGCGTAAGGATGTGGGTAAACGGATTATGTCACGTGCAGAAGGATGGTTCTTACAGATGGAGCAACTTCTGGCGTTGACAACAGTACAGGTTCAAGACGTAACGCTACAAGATGAGGAACTACAAGCAGTTATGCAGTGGCTGGACAAGGATGGCAAGTGGCCACCAAGCATCGTAAGGTACCAGCCATTCCAACGCGATATGTATATCCAGGGAAACATACTCCTGAAACAGGAAAAGATAATGCTCCCTACGGCATTGCATAGTCGAGCGTTAAAGGTAGCTCATCGTGGTCATCCAGGAATGTCTACAATGAAGAACTTTTTGAGGCAGGGGTTGTGGTGGCCGCGAGGTAGAAGATTTCGTAAAGAGTTGTCCTGAATGTCAGCTTGTGACAAAGAATAGTAGGCCTTTGCCCATTACGTTGACAGAGCTTCCAAGTAGTCTATGGGAGTATGTTTCCATGGATTTTGCCTCATGTTCGGACGTATTGGGCTGGAAGGCGTTGGTGCTTACAGACAATTATTCAAGATTTCTGGTGGCGCTACCTATGGAGAAAATAGATACAGAAGCGGTAAAGCGGGCCCTTCATCGAGTTTTTAACACCTACCACGCACCTAAAACCTTGAAGGCTGATAATGGTCCACCGTTCAACAGCTCAGAATTGCAGTCTTGGTTGCACGATGTTTGGGGCGTTAAGCTGATACGTACTACGCCACTTAATCCCACCGAAAACGGATTCGTAGAGCGCAACATGCAAGGTATTAATAAAGCTGCAACCATCGCTGAGGCTTACAAAGCAGAATTGGAAAGATGTTCTTGCTGACTATGTTGCCGCGTACAACTCATGGCCACATCACGTGACAAAAATTCCTCCAGCACAATTGATGTTTGGTAGAGTAGTGAGAAGCTTACTACCCAATATTGAAGTTGATGCAGCACGTCTTCAAGACGAAGAGCTGAGGATCGTGATCAAGTCGCCAAATTTGACCGCAACGCGAGGGAAGACAAGAAACGAGGAGCTCGGCCTAGTGAAATCCAGGTAGGAGATATTGTGCTGGTGATGCAGCAGAAAAAGGATAAGGCTGACACGGTTTATAAGAATGCGCTACATAAAGTGAAGGAGCTACATGGTGGAAGAGCTACAATCGTGGACATGACAACAAATAAGAAGTATGACCGTAACATCAAAATGCTGAAGAGGTTTATTCGACGAGATGACGAGGGCCATGCACAGGCGGAAGATGAGGCATCTGGAGCATTACACCGTTCACAAATCCGAGAGAATGCAGAAAACGAGGAGCCGAGCCCCAAGAGACGCAGCATTAGAAACATAAAGCGACCGAAGCGTTACCTGAACATGTGCGACGAGAGCAGTGAACCTTCGGAGTGATTAACGGTTTATTTTTGCCAAAGGAGGATGTGGCATCCTTAGTTATGAGTGACAGAGATAGAGATAGTTATATATATATATATATATATATATATATATATATATATATATATATATATATATATATATATAATGAAGCGGACAATAAAGGGTGTTGGGAGTATTGAGAGTAGATTGGAGAGTCAGTGAGGGACAGAAATCCGAATAGAAAGGTGGGCTTGTCACACTAGATTTTCTGCATTCTATATAACGTTGAATAGTTTACCAGAATCAACTGAAGCAAGACGCTGCAGATTTCAACGAAATGATCTCACACTTTCAATAAAAATTAACAATCCAGAGTGTACGAGAGATGAAAAATTAAGGATTTTGTTACAGTTGATAAAATTATGGAGCATTGAGAATATATTGACTTTTTTTGCCGTACCTTTATATCTGGTGAAGCAAGCCCGGGACTTCACTGTAGAGAAAGGAATCCTTCCAACTCTGAATGGTAGGATAGGTCATGGTTTGGACTTGGAGGTAAAGAACGAAATACAACAATAAGGCTAAGTGGCCTTGAACGCACGCACACTTCAGCGCCATTTAAAACAAAGGAGAGCAAGTAAGTAGGAAAATCTTTTGGAGGAAAACAAACCATCATTCCTCTGCATGTGCTAGAAAGGGAAAGGTGATTAAACGTCAAAAAGCCTAATACTTTGACAGTGGTTTTGTAAGCAGAGCCATTGGCGTAAATAGAGGGGGCTAATATTTTAGCCCCCTAGGATTTCAGGAAATAGTAATGTCACTATATAAAAATTAAAATATGATGGAAATGCTCAGTCATTTTTTTATACATACTCAATATGTTTGACACCGTATGAAAACAATAAACCAACAAATTGAAAATCATAAAACAAAACAGCATCCGTTCGTTTGCCAATAACTCAGAATAATTAAATTATGGTTGATCAAATTTTTATGTGCACCACGCGTACCACAAGATGTTTGCCAGGATGACGTCAGACAGCATGAAGCAATTAGAAAAGTCATCACTAACACAAATACAAGTCGCCGGTCGGGTCATCTCTATTCATCCAAGTGTTTTTCTTCATACTGAATCGACGTAAACACCCGGAGCGAGTGGTACGATCGGAAGGTGAAAAAAGTGTACAATTATTATTCCTACCGTGGTCGTTTGATAAAGGTACCTTACAGCATTGTAGCATTATAGAATTCCAATTGAATCGAAACTGTTTTCCAGCAGCAAAAATGAAGAAGGCCGTAAAAGATATCCACCAATTTTTCAAGCCAACGAAGACAAAAGAAGCCGAAGATGATACAGAATCCTGCTCGGAATCGAATCGGATGTTGATAAACGATGCTGCTGGAACCTCGGCGGCCACATCCGATCAGGTCGGTTCGGCACCTGATGGTGTGGAAAGTTCAGCGTGTCAAAGCAAGATTGTCGCCTCTCAACCGGAGTTTTCGGACAAAGGATGTGGATCCAGAGCTGTCGACAACGATCTGGGGACGCTTGAAACCGGTCCAAAACAACCAAAGCTCGAGCTCTTCCCGAAAACTCGTGATGGTAAACAACTTCGTGCGTTCTCCGGCAAATACTATTCTACGCATCAGTGGTTGGAGTACAGCGTAAGTAAGGACGCCGTGTTTTGCTTTTGGTGCAGGTTATTTACTGTCAGGGTTGCTGCTTGCGTTTATCCAATAAATGCACTCGTTGACCGATATTTCTTTTCATACAATGTTTTCCGTAACGCGATG
>JASCZW010009944.1:0-39442 GCA_034211315.2 Aedes japonicus
ATTCTAACAGTGTTTGGTTTTAAAATGTCACCCGAAAACAGTATATATAAACGATTTATACGGTTTCTTGTTGGTAACCGATGTGGTTCGGTAGAAAATTGAACAGAGCTCGGTGTTATCACAGAGAACAGACATCCAAGTCAAATTCAAAAACTGTGTAAGAAATTTAACGGCCATTTCATAATCGTAATGAACTGGCAATAGCGTGGCGGCGCTGGCATCGCCACCCATTGACCAGCTTGAAATCTTATTCATCAACTAAATTTTTTTGGCAGTTCAGTTCTTTCACCTCACGGTCACCGAATCTTACCCATGTTCGATTAAAAATCGCAAGTGGCCATAGCCCGAAAGATGGCAATAGTGTTTTAACGTATTTTAATTTGAATCCTTACACAAGTTTTTTTGAGAAATATATTCTAGTTTAGATGTCTGTTCTCTGTGCCTGTATACAGCTGGCAAAAAATGGATTAATGAAAAATACGAAAATTTATAAAATATAACCCATTTGGATAATTTGTTATTGAAAAAGTTATTGGTATTTTTTTATCCACAAATGGGTATTGAAAATATTTTCACTTTTCTTTTGTTTGTTCCTGCCATCCACCATCCATCTTACCTCTCATCAGTTTCCCAAAAGTGATTGTCTACGGATTGACCTTTTTCTTTCCCCGATTTCCAGAAGTTCATTAAACATCCCACCATAGACCCAGAAAGTAGACGAATTGGCTCATACGAATACAATACGAATACAAACAAAAAATCATGTGCATGTTTATATAGTGGCGCCGTAGTGCGGTGACATTCCATACTAATTACTGAACGAAATCCACCCATGGGAAGAGTTATATTTCTCCGTGCGTAAAAAGTGGTCAAAATATGTAATATGTAAGAAGCCACACCGTGCAGATCAATTTTCGATCGACCATCCAGCACTCATGTAAATAACAGATCTTTTTCATCCGTTTCAACATCAACCAAGTATGATGTCTGTGCATGTGAAGTTGTTCCTATCCACTTTTGGAAGTCAACATTATCCAGTATTTTACAAGTACTCATGGCCGCCTCGGTTGAGCTCGGTTTCTGATAGGGAGCACGCGATTCGACGTTTGGCTTAGGTCGTTTGACACGACTTTGACAGCTAATCGATAAGATTAGATCGATTCTCTGTCAAACGGCCTTAGCCAAACGTCAAATAGCTTGCTCCCAAACAGAAACCGAGCTCAACCGAGACGGCCATTAGCACCCGTAAAATGCTGGATATTCTTGCTATGCTTTTTTCCAATCAAGCTTCCAGTATTTGATTGGTCATCGCGCACATAATCACAAACCATTCTTGGACCATTTCCCTTACTGTTGACGACCGTTTCCGTTATTGTTATGACGTTTACCCATATAGTTGACAACTATAAACTAACAATCTCCTATATAGTTTTAACAATATGGCAGATGGCAAAAGGCCAAATAACAATATGCTAAATTTACCGCCTATTTCGTAGGTTACCATAAAGGTTAGGTTACCGTAGTTAGGTTACCAGTTAGGTTACCATAAAAAATGGCAATTTTCACGAACACATTTTTTGCGGTACTCTATGCCAAAAAGTTGGTATATAATCAAGACCGAGTGCAGACAACGAAAAACCTTTCAATGACAATATAGCAAACATTAACTGTTCGCTACCGACACGTTAGCTCCGGCAGATAAACACGCGGCCCAAGGCGCGCAAAACAGAACACACCACGTGAACATTCTATGAGCAGTTGCGCTGTCATCATCGGCCCGACCTACCCAGGAGAGAGAGAATGTAAACAGCAACCAACCTAGAAAACGAGAGAGCGCTGTTTGCCGACGCTGCTGCTACCGGCGAGCCCAACGACACCATCATCATTATCATCATCATTGCGCACAAGGGAATGAGACAGCGTGCGATGCAGTGGCTCTAGAATATTCGTGAATGTTCTATTTCTTGCTGTGCAACATTTAGGTTAGTGGAGAAAACAGAATCAGTATGTTTTTGACCCGGCTAAGTAAAAGTAAAAATAAGTAGTCTAATGTAATAAAGACTTGTAAAAGCAACTTAACCGCCTTCTTTCTTTGCGAGGAAAGAACCTTCCCATTGAGGCCACCAGGCGCCTCAACATATGGTCCTTCGAACCGGATCAACCTTCCCCCTTGAGGCATCCAAGCGCCTCAACATTTGGTCCATCCCGAATTGGATACCATCCTGTGGAGGGTAACCGGCCTACAGTCCCCGGTTAACTGCCGAAGCCTTCTGCTGGACAATAAGGTGACTAGTGGAAGCAACCCGTCAAGCCTTCTCTGGTCAATCAGACGACCAGTAGAAGCAACCCTTCGCTTCTGGCCAACGTAGTGACTAGTCAAGTGAAGCCTGCCGATTAATGCGCTAATCGGTACCACTGGTTACATCCGAGCAGCCTGCTAGGACACCAGATTGTGAGTTAGTGTGTCGACCAACCATCGGTAATCCAAAAAGTGAAATCGTGAGTGGTAATTCGAAACCGTTGCGATTGTTCCGTAGAACCAAAAGCGTTCGCATGGCTTCAACAACCGAAGTTGTGAGTGTTATAAAAAGCGTTCGCGTGGCTTCAACAACGCGAAGTTGTGTGCGAGGTGTGTACAAGCGTTAGCATGGCTTTAACAACGCTACTCGCGTACCGTGAAGTTGTTTTGTTGCGAGTGTTGTGCACGTGTAACGAGGCAAAATTGGACTCGATCACACACCGAAGAAAAGCGAAGAAGAAACGATCGACGTGAAATTCCTGATCCATCACCAGGGCCAAGTCAAACGTAGGGTCACGCTCATCAGCCGCAGCCTGGAGGAAGCCGAAGACGATCCCTCAAACGCTGCTGAAGGTCTTCGCGAAGAAGCTCGATGTGCACTACCAGGAATACACCGCAGTGCATCGATAAATTCTGGAAGCTACTCCGTCACCGAAGCTGGAGGAGCAGGATGAAATGCTGATGACTTTCAACAAGCTTCATACCGAGGCGCTTAATAGAGTCGAGTGGCTCTCCGCAATGCTAGCGCAAACCATTGCTCCAGCAAATGGCACCGTCAACCCCCAGGTAATCATCCAGCAACAGCCTCTGCGACCACCCATTCCCAGCTTCGATAGGAAGGTGGAGAATTGACCAATGTTCCGGACGATGTTCGAGGACATCGTCGTTCGCAGCAATGAATCCGAAGCAATGAAGCTGCACCATCTGGATAAGGCCCTCATCGGTGATGCCTCCGGATGAATAACGGCGAAGATGATTCAGGACAACAACTTCTATCAGTCCTGGAAACAACTGAAGGACCAGTTTGAGAACCCCCGCGTTATCGTCGACACCCATCTGACTGGTCTGCTGGAATTGAAACCCATCATGAAGAGAAACCATAAGGATTTGCTGGAGCTGGTGAAGACGGTCCACCGGCACGTTGGAGGTCTCGAGTACCAGGACATCCAAGTTGACGTGATGTCTGGTTTACTGCTGACAAATATCGTCACGGCACGGCTGGATGATCAGACTCTTCAGCTGTGGGAGAGGACACAGGAACACGGTAAGCTGCCGGACTTCGACCAGACGATGAAGTTCCTTCAGAGCGAGTGTCAGGTTTTGGAAAGATTCCAGAATCGACCCCAGGCAGCTACCGTATAGGAAGGACACTCCAAGTTGTCAAGCGTGAAGCAAGCCAGAAGGCAGACACTGCGACCCCTACAACGAAATCCCGGCCCTGCCTCGTGTGCAACAATGAGCATTTCCACTTCGAATGCCCTACGTTCCACAAGTGGGCACCAGCGCAATGTATAGTAAATGTAAAGGAGTTGAACCTTTGCTACAACTGCCTTCGATGCGGCCATCGATCTAACGAGTGCCCGTCGAACAAGACCTGCATGAAGTGTCAGTGGAAGCACCATACCCTTCTGCATGAGGAACCCAAGCAAGCAACCAAGTCCGCTTCACCGGTGCTGAAGGTGAGCACGACTCCAGCAGTACAACCAGTATTGCAAGCGCAAACATCTGTCCACTCGGCGTCAAATGCCGTCGTTCCAGAAAGCCAACAGTTGGAACAGAAAATAGCAATGCTCATGACAGCTGTCGTAAACCTGAGGGGCTTCTATGGCAGGAAGATACCCTGCCGTGTGCTGCTGGTTGCCAGGTGAGGTTCATTTCGAAGGCCATCACTGACCGCCTGTCCCTCCAGAGAACTACGACGTTTGTGCCCATCACCGGAGTTGGTGCAGTCAGGACCTGTGCCCGCGAAAAGATCATTATTGCAGTTGAATCCAGATGTTCCGACTTCTCAACGATCGTCGAATGCTTGGTGATTTCTAAGGTGACAGAAGTCATCCCAAATCGACATTCTGCTTAGCGTATCTCATTTCCTACGTCTGCTCAAATCAGGAAGGATGCAACTACGAGCGGATTTGCCTGATCTGCAAGAGACGCACTTCGGTTGGGTCATTGTAAGAGACGTCGAGGAACAGCAAAACGACCAACGGTGCTGCATAGCCACCACCACCACACTTTCCGAGACCATGCAGAGGTTCTGGGAGGTTGAAGACATCGAAGACCCCGACGAACCCCCGGAGTATGAAGTATGTGAGAAGACCTTCCTGGCCACTCACTACCGGTACGAGGACAGAAGATACGCTATCTCGCTGCCCTTTCGTGAGTTTCCACCCCAGCTGAGGGACAACCGAGAGCTGGCGCTGCGACGCTTCCTCTTACTCAAACGACAAATAAAGAAGGATCCTTCCCTGAAGCTCCACTACACTGAGTATATCGACGACTACGAAGCCTTCGGACACTTCCATGAGATCAGGGAGGAATTCGACGTACCGAACAAGGCCCGTTTCTACATGCCCCATCATGCGGTCCTGTGGTCATCCAGCTCCAGCACGAAGCTTCGCGTGGTCTTCGATGCAACAGCGAAGGCCTCAGCATCCGACGTAGCTCTCAACCAAGCCCTTCTGGTGAGAGCAGCCGTGCAAAACGACATCTTTGTCATCCTCATCCACTTCCGGAAGCAGTCCGTCGTATTCACGGCTGATATATCCAAGATGTATCGGCAGATCAAGGTTATAACAGCTCACTCCTGCTTCCAACGGATCTTTTGGCGAGCCGATCCAGCATTGCCGCTCTGGGTCCTGGAATTGCAAACCGTGACGTATGGAACAGCCTGCGCTCCTTTCCTTGCCATCAAGTGCTTACTACAGATAAGCATCGATGCGGCCTCCTCCTTCCCAATGGCGGCAGAGATCATCCGAGAAGACTGTTACGTCGACGACATCCTGTTTGAAGCCAACACCGTATCAAAGGCTATCGAGTGTCAGACCCAGCTCCTGGGCATGCTGAATTCCGCTGGGTCCCCTTACCACAAGTGGAACTCTAACTCTCCTGAGCTGCTACAACGCATCGCTGAAGCTAATCGTGAGGAGCTGGTGACTCTGAGTGACGGCTGCGAAGGAGTTAGGAAAACTCTGGGACTGACCTGGAGTCCACGACGAGATGAATTAGCATTCCTTGCCAATCACCTCACGGACCAGTTTAAATTACAAACCAAACGATCCGTGCTGTCCGAGATAAGTAAGGTGTTCGGCCCAGGCGGTCTGATATCGCCAAGCTCATACTGCAAAAGACTTGGTTGGCGAGACTACCATGGGACACCCGCTTAGAAGGAAACTTGATGCAGGAGTGGCTACAATTTCGGACGTCCCTACCAAACTTAAACAGCATCAGGATCCTTCGGTGCGTTGTGAGATCAAACCACATCGCTGTCGAGATGCATAGGTTCTCGAATGCAACTGGCCTACGGAGCTACGATATGCCTCCACTGCATCTTTCCCGATGGAACAGCGAGTCTTCGTTTGCTCTGCGACAAATCGAAGGTGGCCCCAGCGAAGTAAGAATCAACGAACACATCCCAACATCTGTCCTGGAGTGATTGTGCTAGTGGAAGAAAGAGATCTGCCCTCCCAGAGTTCGAAGATGGGCAGAATCGTCAACGTGTACCCTAGTGCGGACAACCTAGTGCGAGCCGTAGACGTGCAAATCGGTGGAACGATCTATCGACGAGCGGTTTCTCGAATTTCTATCCTGTCGATCGAAGACAACTGCAAACAGGATTGCAGAGCTTCAGAGGAATCTTTCCAGCCCGGGGGTGTATGTTCACTACCGACACGTTAGCTCCGGCAGATGAACACGCGGCCCAAGGTACGCAAAACACAACACACCACGTGAACATTCTATGAGCAATTGCGCTGTCATCATCGGCCCGACCTACCCAGGAGAGAGAGAGAGAATGTAAACAGCAACCAACCGAGAAAACGAGAGAGCGCTCTATGCCGACGCTGCTGTTACCGGCGAGCCCGACGACACCATCATCATTATCATCATCATTGCGAGCAAGGGAATGAGACAGCGTGTGATGCAGTGGGTCTAGAATATTCGTGAATGTTCTATTTCTTATCGTGCAACATTTCTGCTAGCTATATAGGGCATTAGGTTAGTGGAGAAAACAGAATCAGTATGTTTTTGACCCGGCTAACGGTCTGTGACATGTGCATCTCACATGTTACCAAATCTCATATCATAATTCCAAAAGGACTACATTTGTGGCACCCCGTCGATAAACTTTCCCATGCCATCGAACCGCTTTTGCAACGAATGCACATGAGTTCATAAAGAGGTTCGATGACTTATAGCCTGACGCGACAGTAAATATGCTAGGATCATATTCCTTGCTTCGATGCGCAAGCAGCGTGTCGTTGCCAAGCGCACTTGGCGCGAATAGCCTTCTCCATAATTCTCTCACTCTCCATACTCTCATTTTTGGTATCGATCACTGATTGGTGATCGCATACATAACAAGTACATAAGTAGTTTTCAAGTGTCTCCGAACCAAGTGAATACCTGTAGAACTTTACAAATATTAAATAAACTCATTCTCGTTTCTAACCTCATGGGACACGTTTATCCTATCGTAGAGGATTATCACATCATAAAAGGTTCAAGGGGAAAAACCCCACATGGCGGCCTTAGACAGAGTTTGCCAAGTGTAAAAGTGAATAATAACCTTAGTGCCAAGTGTAATAAACGGAAAGCAGAGAAAAATCACGAATGATGAAGACAGTGTGCGTTGGAGTTTTAGCTCTGCTTTTGGCATTGCTAGTGTTAAAGCTGATGATTGAATTGTGCTGTAACTATGTGGAAGAACTGAAAGCGAACAATGAATTGGCAAAAAAACGCCATTCACTAAGCAAACGGAAAGTATACTCGGTTAAAATTGCAGCGCAAACACCATTAAAAGGCTGAAGAAAAGTGTATAAACATTGAAAGTGTTCCGGTGCCAGCTCCGCAATGGGAACTTCGGAATCTAAGGAAACACAAGTGACTGGGGATCCTCAGGTCCAGGTGTTAAATAAATTGGAAGTACATCAAGACATGCAAGTACAACACGACCGAAAAATAACCATTATACTAGTGGTTGTAACAGTGCATTTGTTATTAACGGTGTATAGACTTTATAAAGAGCATACACGCACGCAAGCGTTAAAAGCAGCAAAAAGTGTAGCAGACCTATCCAGGGTCTAAATGAAGAGTTATTCACCCCCGTTTAAGCCATAAGCAAGGTTTATCTGTATGGCCAACATCGAAAACGACAAACGTGCAAATCAAAGATTAAACTCTACCGGGTACCACTACGAGAAAAATGAGACGTCAATGACTGACCAACGACAACATCGAAAAACATATACCACAACGTTTTTTTCTGCTGCACGGAGACAACCGTCACACGCAGAGATTAGCAATCATTATCGACCGCTGTTGGAACAGCGCAAAACGGTACGAGCTCAGATAACTTGCAACCTGATACATCAAGCAGCAAAAACATCCAACCATCGAAACTATCAGAGACATCAGCTGTAAGGAATGACGACTGATATGGAATACGACACTCATCAGCTGACGAGCAGTTGGGCCATGTTATTAAGCAGTAGGTGCAGTAGCAGCAGTAACAGTATTTAAACTATTGGAGTAAAACAACCCCGTTCTGGAGCAGCGCAAGAGTATATCAGACCCAGACAAGCTGAGAAGACGGAATTCCATTGATAGGAGCAAACATCGACGAAGCATTACACCGACCGACGTTCCGTGAGTACTCGCTTTGGATGGTCTCGTGAGTAAATTTTGTGTTTATTTCCTATGGACTATATCGAGGGAGGTATTAAAAAATTATCGAAAATCCTGAATAACTTAAAAAAATCCCCAGGTAGAAAATATAGGAAGATCACGTTAATCGATAAGTTAAATGCATCAAGGGATATTTATAATGAAATTTGAACAATAAGTGAATATTTAAACGACGATATCCAAAAATTTTAAGTAAACGCAGCAAGACTAATTTACGGAGAAATCAGAACACTCATTGACGCCAAATTGGAACGAAATCAATTGATTTCTTTTAAAATATTAGCTAGGGTAATATTGGTATTACTTAAGTGTTATAAAGGTACAATGGCGAAGGTTGACATAAAAACTGGTACTGCCCTCGTCAAAACATATGACGGCAAGCCAGATAAACTTGAATCTTTTATTGACTCTGTGACGTTGTTTTCTGAACTAGTTGACACAGCGAACGAAACGCCAGCTGCAAAAGCCGCAGCTAAAATTGTGGTCACCCGCTTTATCAAAACACACCTCTCGGGTGCTGCCAGGCAAGCAGTACCCGAAAATTCCACACTTGAGGAGTTGATAGCAGCGTTAAGAGAACACTGCTCACCTAAAATAACACCAGACAATATTTTGGCGAAACTAAAAAATATCAAACAAACTACTTCCACTGGCGCTTTTTGCGAAGAGGTAATGAAGCTAACCATGAAATTGAAATCAGTCTATATCAGTAAGCATATTCCTACTGATGTAGCAACGCAAATGGCCACCAAAAGTGGAATAGACGCACTCATTCGAGGCGCAAAAAACAACGAGTCAAGAACCATCCTCAAAGCTGGATTATTTGTTAATTTTAACGATGCAGTCCAGAAATGTTTAGAAAATTCAGACCGAAGCAACGCGGATGAAAAAAACGTCCAAATATTTTATTCGTCAAGAGGTAATAATCGAGTCCGAGGACGATTTTCTCATTCCCGTGGAAACAGTAACCAACGTTCCCAATCAAACAACCGAGGAAGTTTCCACAACAATAGAGGAAATTTCTACGGCAATCGAGGAAATTACCAAAATAGGGGAAATTTCCATAACAATAGGGGAATTTTTTCTAACAGAAGAGGAAACTGGAACCAACAAAGCCATCATAACAACCATCATGGTATGTATATGGCACAACAGTCTCAGTACCAACCTCAACAACAGTTGCAACAGCAAATGTTACCGCAATCCATACCTCAAGTCCAACAACAAATAAACCCTATAGGAAATCACCCTTTAGGAGTTCCATTCGGGCAGCATACGCAATAAACGTATCTGCCACAAACTTCGTATGCATAAAGATTGATGTATCGGACTCACCATGTTGCTTTATGGTAGACAGTGGTTCCGATATTTCAGTCATAAAAGCACACAAAGTTAACCCAAGCCACATATACTACCCAACAAATAAATGTAGTATAACTGGCATTGGAAATGGAAGAACTAGTACCCTTGGTGATATCAAGGCAAAAATTCTAACGATCAACCAGGCCTTAGAACAAAATTTTCATATAGTGGAAGATAGTTTCCCAATACCAACGGATGGAATTTTGGGAAGAGATTTTCTAACTATTTGGAAATGCAATATCGATTATGACAGCTGGATTTTATCCATTAAAACAAAAGAAGACATTCTAGAAATACCTATAACGAACCATTTAAAAGGCAAATATTTTATCCCACCACGTTGTGAAGTGATAAAACGATTAAATATTAAGGACTTTGAAGATAGTGTAACAATTGGAGCAGAAATACAAGATGGAGTTTTCTGCGCAAATGGAATAATCAGCAAAAACTGTCCTTTTATCAAAATCTTGAACACTTTGGATGAAACGGTTCAAATTTCAAAAGATTATGTGCCGAAACTGATAACAGTCTCAAACTATGAAATATTCAATTTGAACAAATTCTCAAATAGCAACCAAAGAAATCAAACTTTGGCAAATGAATTGAATCTAAATGGAGTCGATACAAAAGTAAAAGACAAGCTTAAAACACTTTGTGAAAAATTCAACGACGTATTCTCCTTGAGCGATGATATACTAACCGAAAATAACTTTTATAAACAAACAATTCAACTAAATGATTTAAATCCTACTTATATTAAAAATTATAGGATCCCTGAAGCTCAAAAACATGAAATGGACGACCAAATCCAAAATATGTTGGAGCATAAAATAATTCAAAATTCAATTTCTTCATATAATAACCCCATACTTCTAGTACCCAAAAAATCTACTACTGGCGATAAAACTTGGCGTTTAGTAGTGGATTTCCGCCAATTGAATAAAAAAATATGCCCTGATAAATTTCCATTACCCAGGATAGATGAAATTTTAGACCAGTTGGGAAGAGCGAAGTATTTTTCGACGCTTGACTTAAAGTCCGGATTTCATCAAATTCCGTTAAGTGAAGAAAGCAAGAAATACACAGCTTTTTCATTAAATTCAGGGCATTACGAATTTAATAGACTGCCATTTGGGCTAAATATCAGCCCGAATAGCTTTCAGAGAATGATGACCATCGCATTAAGTGGTCTTCCACCGGAATGTGCTTTCTTGTACATCGACGACATTATTGTCATCGGATGTTCTATAGAGCACCACCTATCAAATTTACACGAAGTTTTTCAGTGTTTAAGGAAGCATAACTTGAAACTTAACCCAGGTAAATGCCAATTTTTCAGAAGTGATGTAACTTATTTGGGACATCATATTTCTGACAAAGGCATACAACCTGATAAAAATAAATACGCTACTATTTTAAATTTCCCAGAACCAAAAAACGCAGATGAAACGCGTCGATTTGTTGCTTTCTGCAACTACTACCGACGCTTTATCCCTAATTTTGCCCACATCTGCAACCCATTGAATAAATTACTTAGAAAAAACATAACATTCAATTGGGATTCGGATTGTCAAAATGCATTTAAAATATTAAAAAGTCCTTACTTTCACCAAATATACTCCAATACCCAGATTTTAAAAGGGAATTCGTATTAATCACCGATGCTTCAAAGGTGGCATGCGGTGCGGTGCTCGCTCAAGTGCATAATGGTGTCGAGTTACCTATTTCATTCGCTAGTAAAGCATTCACAAAAGGCGAATCAAACAAGTCCACCATAGAACAGGAACTAACTGCTATACACTGGGCGGTAACATATTTCCGACCATATCTTTATGGCCGTAAGTTTTTAATTCGAACCGACCATCGACCTCTTGTGTATTTATTTTCTATGAAGGAACCTTCATCCAAGCTCACACGAATGAGACTAGACTTGGAAGAGTATGACTTCGTAGTTGAGTACATTAAAGGAAAGACAAACGTTGATTCGGATGCTCTTTCCCGAATACAATTGGACACGGAATCATTGAAACAAATGTATTTTACAACACGTTCAATGGCAAAGAAAGCGAATCCAAAGCATAATCCCTCAACTCAGGAGCCTGATCAACTCCATGTCTTCGAGGCATTAAGCAACCATGAAGCTTTTGAACTGCCAAAATTATCGTTTATGCATAACAAATCATTTTTAAATATTCTACTTTATAAGAAAAACTATACAGGAGAGTTGACCTTAGGGTACAACATCCAAATTCAAAGAAATATTTTTAAAATGCTGGAACAAATTTTCAAACTGATTGAGGCCTCAGTCGAAGAAATAAATAAAAACGAAAATATTAAGAAAAACAAACGCGTAATTAAACAAGTGGCAATTGCCAAAAATGATACAATTTTCAATTTCATAGAAATGAATATATTCAAGAAAATAGGTAATGAAGTTCTTAGGAACGTTACCGTAATAATTTATGAAAAACCGAAAATTTTAACAAATAATAACGATATCAAACAGGTATTGAATCAATACCATAATACTTCCACAGGAAGACATATAGGCATAAATCGACTATACAAGAAGATTAAAGCCATGTACTCCTGTCCGGAAATGAAAAAAACTATAACAGAATTTGTGAAGTCATGTACGTCATGTTTACTGAACAAACATTATATTCCTGTAAAAACACAATCTACTATTACGACAACGCCAGTAAAACCGTTTCAAGTTGTATCAATTGACACGATAGGACCGTTTCCAATATCCGGAAATTGAAATCGGTATGCTGTGACGATACAATGCGATTTTACAAAATATATGATAATTGTACCAATAACCGACAAGTCAGCTACGACCATGGCAAAAGCCATAGTAGAAAAAAGTATTCTCATCTACGGACCAATGTCAAGCATAAAAACCGACCAGGGTACCGAATTCAAAGCGGTATTTGATGAAGTATGTAAATTATTAAATATAACACATACATGCTCCGCTGCCTACCACCCACAAACGATAGGCGCGTTGGAGAGAAATCACAGGTGCTTAAACGAGTACCTGAGAATTTTCTGTAACGATAGAAACAATGATTGGGATGAATGGATGCCGTATTATAGTTTCTGCTATAATACGACACCAAATCTCGAACATGACTACACGCCATTCGAATTGTTATTTGCTCATAAAGCTAATAGTCTTCAGTGTGTATCAACAGATATAAATCCATAATATAACTATGAGGCTTATGATAAAGAAATGAAATTTAGGCTACAAGTAGCTCATGTAAGTGTGTTGGATGCCATAAAAAAAAATCTAAAGAAAAACGAACAAACAATCTAAACAAAAATAATAATCATACAGATGTTAAGATAGATGATATAGTATATCTGAAATTGGAAAATAGGAGTAAACTGAATCAGGTTAACGAAGGTCCATATAGGGTAATAAGTACAAGTTTTTCGAATGCTACAATTATAAACAATAGTAACAAAAAATTAGAAGTACATAAATCTAGGCTCTTGAAATTTAAATAATATCAAACGTTCCCTCAAGGGGATGGTACACATTGAAATCTTCAAAATTTGTATGATCAATAATCCAACCATGTTAACGAAAATTTGTGAGAGGCACTTGAAAACAGAATAATTTCCTTGGCTTGAAATCATTTTCCCGTAGGGGGATGGTGTGACATGTGCATCTCACATGTTACCAAATCTCATATCCTAATTCCAAAAGGACTACATTTGTGGCACCCCGTCGATAAACTTTCCCATGCCATCGAACCGCTTTTGCAACGAATGCACATGAGTTCATAAAGAGGTTCGATGACTTATAGCCTGACGCGACAGTAAATATGCTAGGATCATATTCCTTGCTTCGATGCGCAAGCAGCGTGTCGTTGCCAAGCGCACTTGGCGCGAATAGCCTTCTCCATAATTCTCTCACTCTCCATACTCTCATTTTTGGTATCGATCACTGATTGGTGATCGCATACATAACAAGTACATAAGTAGTTTTCAAGTGTCTCCGAACCAAGTGAATACCTGTAGAACTTTACAAAAATTAAATAAACTCATTCTCGTTTCTAACCTCATAGGACACGTTTATCCTATCGTAGAGGATTATCACATCATAAAAGGTTCAAGGGGAAAAACCCCACAGGTCAAGTAAAAATAAGTAGTCTAAACTAATAAAGTCTAAAGTTGCTTGTAAAAGCAACTTAACCGTCTTCTTTCTTTGCGAGGAAAGAACCTTCCCATTGAGGCAACCAGTCGCCTCAACATTAACAATAGGTGTTAATGTAGAGTTTGTATGGTGAAAATGAGATTAAACTATTCTCTAACAATAACATAAAATGTGATAATATATCTTACATTCGAAATACAGTTTTGACTATATAGCAAATTGTTTTTCGTTATGCGGGCGTAATCCTCACCGGAACCTTCGTCAGAACCACAAAGATAATACACGCGTGGAACAGCATTTAGTAGTAGTATATAAAGTATGAAAGCATTGCACTATGGTACGAATGGACAAATTTCGTAAAAAAATTTCAACAAAGTTTCATTAAATTAAAATAACTACAATTCTGTAGAATAAAAAACCCTCTAAACCATAAGAATAAAAAGTTGAAATTTCTATTATGAACTTAAAAGGACCACCGTAGTCACCACCCAAACCAAAAGATAGATCTTATTTTTAAAATTAAATCTCCTGAAGTCATCATCTGTCTAAAGGTAATGGTTTTCGAGTTATCGATTTTTGTCGCGAAATTTATCCATTCGTACCATAGAGCATTGTTGTGACTGGCGATATTGCGATGATTTTTTTTCCGCACCCCAGTTCTTTCCAGTTTATATTCCGGTAACTGTCTGATGGAAAGTGGTCGGAACATAGTTTTTTTTTGTTCAAAGGCTTTCGCACCAGACCGTTCGAATATTTTTGCTGCCTCTGTCGACCTGAAAAATGCCACCCACTGCATCTAAATTATACAAAGAGGGTTAACGGCCTTTTTTTCAAATGTTTGCGTAATTAACATACAAATCACTGTTTATGGGAAACCTGTGGAATTAAACCTAGAGGGATTGAGCTGTTTAGTGGAACACCTGTAACTAGAAATTAGAAGAAAAATTAGTATTTCCCATTTAATTCCAACTACCTTTGCTTATCTTGACAGATAGGCGTATTTCGTCTACAAAGTGCAGACTTCTTCAGTGTCTCGTACTAATAACTCGTTATTAGTCGAGTTATTAGTACGAGACACTGAAGAAATCTGCACATTGTAGACGAAATACGCCTTTTTGTCAAGATAAGCAAAGGTAGTTGGAATTAAATGGAAAATACTAATTTTTCTTCTAATTTCTAGTTAACCTGAGGAATGTTCTTCCCAAAGTATTTCCTTTCTGATTTGTGCACCAATAGTATTCAAATTTTGGTCCCATTTCAACCTTTAATCATCACTTTTTTTACAAACATTGATGACGTAACAGAACAACTCTATCAAAGTCGCTATGTCAAAATTGAAACACTAGCGCCACACCATTAGACATTCTATACTAATTTTAATCGACAGTTCCGTTCATGATTACAAGCGGTCGTTTGAGCCTGGACGTCTGTTCTCTGTGCTATATATGAACTAGATGAACTCAATAATACGCTGGATAATAGGACTAGGTGTTATAAATGTGTATGGTATAAGAATATATGTTTTTTTTTTCATTCCTTGCTTATCAATATTTTCATCTCCCTGGTTTATCTCCCATCGTCGTCACTTGAAAACCTTTTGGTCATTTTCGTAACTTCCCAAGTAACCACAAGCATTATGTTAATGCACTTATTCAACCCAAAATCAACATCGGTAATGCGGGATCGCATCAATTCAACAGTTGTCAAGTAATGAAGCGTTAGATTAGCTTAAGAATGTAGTGATGCATTATGGCATTATAAACGATATAGCCTTAGTCCAACTAAGCCCAACTTCAATGATGCACTAGACGTAATGCATATGCCCTATATATGCATGCTATTACAGCCTCCCCAAGCAACCAAAATTTACTCGAATTTTACTTGAAATAAGAACTCCGAAATTCACATTTAGTTGAAATTAAGTTTCATGGAACTTTTTTGCTTAATAACAAGATACTTCACGTACTGGCAGAACTTAATTTTCTTTAAAGTGTCATTAACAGCTGAAGGAACTTGAAAGTTCAACAAAAGTTTCTTGTTGCTATTCAAACGCAAACTTCAAGTTCATATGTTGTCAGCTAAGAACTTGCTTTGAACTTCAAAAATCTCTAACACAAAGTTCAATCAAAATACTAACCGTACTTTTAATCAGCGCATTAATTCACAACCTTTTGGTACCTTTTGAGCTGAGTAGCATTCTTTACAACCTCTTGAACGATCCTTTCGTGAACTTCAAAGTTTTCTTTAGAAGTTGATAAGAATGCTGCTGGAAGCTTAAACATTGAATTCGAACTAGAAAGTTCGGTTAATTACTTAAAAAGTAAGCTGGTTAAGCCAAAAAACACCTTGTTATCAGAACTTTTGGTTGCTTGGGTGGTCCTGAAAGTAGGGTGCTAAGTGGTTATCATGCTTTGGGCCAAGCGAAGGTCATCGACGAAGATCTGTATGATTCGAAAGCAACTAAGGAAAGCAGCAACTAAGGAAGGAGATTTAGATTTGGTGAGAGCTCTCGTCGAGCCCGAAAGTGGTATCGTTGCTTTAGAAGAATACAAACGAATCTTTATCAGTATTTAAAGTGGTTTCCCTTCACAATATGGTGAATTTGGATTGGCGGAATTGATAGCGACTTGACTTAAAAAATGGAATCCTTTTATCAATGCAACTCTACATCTGGATTTATTCAAACTTTGGCGATCGATTTTTGGGTCTTCTGACACTGAAAAGCGTAATTTGTTAGATCCCTATACTGGTCTTGTTTGGTCCTGTGTTGTTCCAAGCATCCGATTTGCTGCCACTACTTGGGATCCAAGACTGGATCAACTAATGACGCTGGACGCTTGGGCACCGTTGTTACCGTCGTGGATTTTAGATAACGTCTTAGAACAAATTGTCGTAAACAAACTGACTTCCGCCGTTGGAGATTGGGATCCACTGACGGATACCATTATAATACACATCTGGATTCAATCGTGGGCTGAAATATTTGGCTCAAAAATGGAAGAAAGCATCTATCCTATGATACGAGAGAAGCTCAAAAAGGCCTTGAAGGCATGGAATTCGGAGGATCAATCAGGAAGGGCGATGATTACTTCATGGAAGGGCGTGATGGTCGAAGAAGATTTGCAAGTGTTCTTCACAATAACCAAGCTGAAACTGCGTCTGACTGAACTGGTGATTAATCCCATGCAGCAAAACTTCGGTAGGTCCTATTAAACAAGGGTGGATGTTTTAAATGATAACTTATTTATTGTTTCAGAAATCTTGAACCAAGTTTGGGAATGGAGTGAGCTTATTTCAACTATTAATATGGCATGTATTTTGTTCCTGAAATGGATTCAAACTGGTGCTGTGGTAGAAGCAAACGCTAAATTTCGATCAAATCACCCGATGGGACTAGGGTTGGAAGTCACAATACACCGAGGACATTATTCGCCAAGCTAATATCAAGGAAAGCTTCCGCAAGGCGCTAGATCTGATGCAACGTTCAATCGGCATAACTACAGGCTCTTCAACGTCGTCCGCTTCATCATCGGTAAAGGTGGAACCGATGCATACGATACCACCACCACCACTAAAACCGCCCTCACTTATGGAAGTTAACGTGTATGTTTCGCCGATGGAACTCAATGAACTCGTATCGCAGAAAGTGGAGATGGGCAAGCAGGTTTACCGAGTTGGCAAGCTGTTTTGCTACATCGATCGATCGGTTTGCATCGTCAGCTTGGACGGAGGCATCAATTGGACTCCGATTTCGCTCTCGGCGCTGGTTGAACGAGCGGTTAGTGGATGGAGTGGATCAGGATTATAAACTTTTTTATGTTAAAATATAATAAAGTACAGAGATTCGACTTTACTTAGGTTTATTTAATACCGAAATTTGCCTTTAATCGTACTGGAAAGGATCGTTATCAACCATTTCAATTATTATTATTCTTTACTGTTCAAGTACTGTTTTACAATAGTTCTCTAAAGCAATTCGTGACAATGTTGTTTGCTTTGAGTTTGATTGCACGATGTTTTCAAGTCGTTCGGTATAAATAGGGGATAGTGAGGCAAGATGACCATGTTATTTTACCTCTGCTTAAGACATAAACCAATGCGAATAGTAATTTGATCATTTGTCAGATATCCCATATACTTTTATTAGTGCATGTTGAGATAATTCATAACTAAGGAGATACATAGAACATTGATTGATTGATTTAGCTTTATTAGAGAGACTTTGATACATAGAACACTTTGTCTGGTGTAACCGGATTCATTGGAAAGAAAACAAACAACGATCTCGATATTGGCCATATATCAAAACCCTAGTCGTAATCACTTCAAACTATAGGTCATCAAATAGAATAGAATTCAAATATTTCAATAATTTGTTCAAAAAAGTCATAAGGCCACCAAGTTCTAGGGCCTTTTATATGAGGGCAGTCGAATGAATTGCAACCGGAAAAAAACTTTCTAATATTTACATACATTAATTGTTATGTTATGTATTCCCGTGCGTGGAGTAACGATTATGATGTAGAAGAAGATGTTCGCTCATCACCATGAGGCACCAAGAGTGAACATTAATGTTTTTGGCTAGAATGAACGATATGAAGAGAAAGTGTTGAAAGTTCCGTCAGTGTGCGGCAGGTTGGAAATAGAACAGATGTTTAGGAAATTGAGCAAAAAGGGCATGTGTACAGTGGTCTCGAACCAAAGACGTCCATTTTTGCACTGCGGGGTAGGTCGAAGCACGGACTAAGTCCACCACTTCAACAGGCCTGTTGACAAAATTTTTCTCCTCTTTTTTTTTAGTAAAAATAAACCCCTTTCAAGCTGGAAACAACAAAAATGTTAGTTTAAACCACCATTATATCTCTAGGTAGAAACAACCAACCTGCTTGTTTGTGTCGAAACTAAAACGTTGATTTGAATCCACAAAACGGATTTTAAAAATAACTAGTTTTTTTTAGTTTGGATGTCAACAAACAAGTTTGTTGTTTCAAACGGAACTGTTTTTTCTCCGTGTGGGTACGTAACTACTTATCCATATTTATGTTTTTTCCTTACAAATTTAAATGAGTATGTGCACTTTTTCGCGATTATGGGTAAACAGAGTTTAGCGTGTAGGCTGTGTACCAGTTTGCGAATTACACTGATAGGCAAAATAAAGTGCCCACCTCTTCTTTTTTTCAATTTCTCTCATTTTTTTGGTTCAAATTAAAGTAAACACAGTGTAGTTTTTTTCCTTATTTTATTTTTTATTTTCTTTTTTAAGTTTCACTTATGGAATACTTAAAAAAAGGAGTTTTACTTAAAGAAAAAACAAATCAATTTGTGTTGAAAAAAAAAACAGTGGCAAAATAAAGTGCCCACTTCAAAAATCGATATGTTTTCGATAAGTTTCCATTGGAAGACCCCTCGATTGTTTATGTTTTGATATTTTGACATGTTTTGAAGCAAACGGCTCAACCTGGTGCATTTGTATACGTGATCGCATTTGATTCAATTGAAAAAAATGGAGAACGCAGTGCTTTCGAAAGCAATTCCCTTGTGTATCCGAAAATTGGTCTTTCGTGATGTGCAAAACGGTGAATCGCACCAGGCTGTCGCTAAGAAGTACAGTATCAGTAAGGCAGCGGTTGGCAAAATTCTTCTGAAGCTTAAAACGTTTGGATCAGTGGTGGATCGCCCTGGCAGAGGCAGGAAGCGGAAAACGGATGCGAGAACGGACACCAAGATCATGCGTGAAGTCAAGAAGAACCCGAAGGTAACTGTCCGCGAGATCCAGGAAACCCTTCGGTTATCAGTTTCCGGTCGAACTGTTCGTCGCCGTCTCGTAGCATAGGGGTTGAATAGCAAACTTGCCCGGAAGCACCCATTTATCAGCAAGGCAAACAAAGCCAAACGGCTTAAGTTTGCTAAGGAGCATGCTGATAAGCCCCTAGAGTTCTGGAAAACGGTTCTCTGGACGGACGAATCAAAATTCGAGCTGTTTAACCGAAAGCGGCGGGTTCGTGTTTGGTGCAGATCAAGAGAGGAGCTTCAGGAGCGCCACATCCAAGGCACGATGAAGCATGGAGGAGGAAATGTGATAGTCTGGGGGTGTTTTTCGTGGGGTGGAGTCGGAAGCATTGTGAAAATCGACGGGATAATGACGACAGATTCTTACATCAACATCCTGCGAGAAAATCTGGAGGTTTCGCTGATCCAGACGGGCCTTGAAGAGAAGTTCGTATTCCAGCAGGACAACGACCCGAAGCATACTGCCGAGAAGGCCAAGTCTTTCTTCCGGTCTTGTCGGATCAAACCGCTGGAATGGCCTCCACAAAGCTCGGACCTCAATCCCATCGAGAATTTGTGGGCAATTCTCGATGCCAGGGTTGACAAAACTGGTGTTACCAATAATAATAACTATTTTGCCTGGAGCACGCCTGGGAAGATCTAGATCCACAGCACCTAAAGAACCTGGTCGAGAGCATGTCGAATCGCCTGCAGGAGGTCCTGAAGGCCAAAGGAGGACACATAAATTATTGAAATGCTTTTATTTTACTTAAATTTATGTTTTCTGTAGCCTAAATGAAGTGGGCACTTTATTTTGTCACTGTTTTTTTTTCAACACGAATTGATTTATTTTTATTTAAGTAAAACTCCTTTTTTTGCAGTATTCCATAAAAAGAATATAAAAAATAAGATAATAAAAAAAATACAGTGTGTTTACTTTATTTTGAACCAAGTAAATGAGAGAAATTGAAAAAACGATGAGCTGGGCACTTTATTTTGCCTATCAGTGTAATTTTAATTTTACTTAAACTTGACGGATGTAAAATGATCGATTAATCCACAGAGAACAGACATCCAAACTAGAATATATTTCTCAAAAAAACTTGTGTAAGGATTCAAATTTAAATACGTTAAAACACTATTGCCATCTCTTGGGCTGTGGCCACTTGCGATTTTCAATCGAACATTGGTAAGATTCGTTGACCGTGCGGTGTAAGAACTGAACTGCCAAAAAAATTTAGTTGATGAATAAGATTTCAAGCTGGTCAATGGGTGGCGATGCCAGCGCTGCCACGCTATTGCCAGTTCATTACGATTATGAAATGGCCGTTTAATTTCGTACACAATTTTTGAATTTGACTTGGATGTCTGTTCTCTGTGATTAATCGATTAAAATCCCTTTGTATAAACATTCGATTAGATGTTTTAATCGATTATTTGATGAATGAATCGATTATTTTTCATCTCTCAAGTTTTAGTGAGAAATAAAATAAATTCGGTAATTGGTACACAGTCTTAGGACCTAATGCATTGTTCAGCTTGATTTAATTGTCGATATAACCATGGAATTTTGCTCATTGAAGTTACCTAGTACTAAATATGATTCTAACCCAGTGTTGGGTGTCTAAGATAATATTTTTTGAAATTGAGTAAAACATACTGATATTTGGGTGAATCCAGCCGAGCGTGTAGAACATCGCAAAGAAGAAAAAAGTGTCAAACATTTTTCGCAATCCTCCAGTTCCACTCAAATCATCTAGATGATCGTAAATGTTCTACCGTTTATCTTGTAATATTTATCATATAGTATTGAATAATATTAAAGGCAATTTAATTGCCACAAGCTCCAAATATGGATACAACGTGCGATTTGGTGTCAGACGAAAGTAGTTATGATCTTTTCAAACAGGACAGCTTATTTGCTGAGAGCTTTCCTCTCATGAAGGAGATCCGCAGACAAGGGAAACTGTGCGATGTTACTCTCAAGGTAAGTTTGATTTGTGATCGAATTATTTATCAATGACAACTAAAAGGCTCTTCTATTGCTCGTCGTACAGGTTGATAATCACTCCTTTTCCGCACATCGGATCGTCTTGGCGGCCACAATTCCCTATTTCTATGCCATGTTTACACACAACATGGCTGAAAGTAGAATCAAAGAAATCACCATGAAGGAAATAGAGCCTCAGTTAGTATTCTGCAAGACACTTATTTCGTATGGATTTGACTCATTTGTCGGAAACTTATATCACGAGCTAAACTTCAAAATATGATGTAGGATGAACTTGTATAGTATGTTGTTTTCTACAATTTTGTCCAAGAGTGCGATGTTAAATCTCTAATATCTTGTTAAAGTAATGCATACTAAATTAATAGGGCAAGCATTTAGTGTCTCGCTTTTAACGCACTATGTTATTAATGTAAGATAAGGACCAAATGTTAGGTAAAGATGTAGTTGCACTACACTAAGGTTTTATCATACACCATATTTTGAAATTCACCTTTTGGAATATACTACCGACAAATGAGGCAAACTCATACTAACCGAGTCGCCCAACCCTTGTCTGCATGCGCAAAAGCATTAAAGCTATAATGCATTAAGATACAAAATGTATACAAAACACTTATCTTAATTTTTTTTTATCTAATCACCTTTGCAGTGCTTTGGAGAGTTTGATCAATTTTGCTTATAGCGGAGTGGTTAAAATCGACAATCAAAACGTACAAGGTCTCATGGTTGGCGCATCGTTTCTACAATTGAATAAAGTTCGGGATGCTTGCGCGGAGTTCTTGAAAAACAGGTAACTAAGAGATAAATTTAGTTGTCATGCATCGCTTGGAATTTTGTAAAAAAGAAGGAAGGAACAATTTTTAGTTCTCTAAGACTTATGTCGTTTTCGATTTTGATCCAGTTTCAACTTAGATCGGGTATCAAGATTGGGGCTTGTTGTTTGTTGCGTGTCGGAGTATGTGTCGGAGTATTTGCGTATCGGGTTTAGGTTTGATCTGACCATAAAAAGTTCGGATATCGCAGGTTGCGATGGTTCCAACGTACACACTAAGAAAATTTTACAGTATTCGTTAATTTTTTACCCGAATTTTCAACAGCTGAACGTTCGGTAATCCGATTTACCGGATTTCGGTGAAATTTTACAGTATTCCGGTAAAAAAATTACCGGAACTTGTCAAAATTTACCGAAATCCGTTAAATTGGATTACCGAACTTTTCAGCTGTCGAAAATTCGGTAAAAACGTACCGAATAGTGTAAAATTTTCTAAGTGTGTAGGTTCAAAAACGAAAACGTTATTATTCTGCACATTCTAGATGGATGAATCATCCGGGGGTGAGATTTGAACACGTGACTTCCATGTGAGAGGTATGGAAGTTAACCACTACGCCATGGTCGCCCCCATGATATCTATTAACCGGTGTAAACGTACAACGCATGTTCGCAAAAAAAAAATCGAAACTGTTAAACTATTACAAACATAAAAGGATATAATACTAAGCAAGTCTATATTGATAAATTAAAACTACAAGATTTAGAAAATCGAACATTAACATACTATACAAAACCGAAGTACCAATGAGATCTTTACTGAAATTGTTATTGCATTCTAAGTAGTTTTAAAAATGCAGTCATTAGGGCATCTTCTACGGCGATCCAAATCGTGGAGTGGATTTATTTTTTTAGACCAAACGCAGGAAATATCGCTGCACCGGTGTTGTAAATTTTGTTTTATACTGGATCTATGTTGCATCATTTTATATCTGGTATATGTTTTGATCTATTCTTGCAGCAATTTAGAACAAGAAAAATACCGTTCCAAAACACTATACGCTACTTGATAATACCAATTATTGAGTAAAATTTCATCTTTTACTGAACACAATTTTATTGAGTATATTCTGAGGTATATTTGTGAGCCAAAATGCTGATAATAACCTCATGTTGCTCCCGGTGCTAGTGAATTGCCTTCTCGTTTCATTCCTAAATACCGAATGCTTGGCTGCGGAGATTCCGAGATTCCGAATAGTATTCCGATTGCTTGGCGGTAAACAATCGGTTTATTGATAGATTGGTCATGGTAAGCACTTGCAAATAGCTCATACAGATACATTTTGGAGAAGCCTCTAGTTGACTCTAGTTGTCGCATCATGTCCAGGAATGCGGAAACGCAGAAGTGCTTCTCGTAGTAGGTTGGAGTGTCGCTAAAGTAGTCCTGGAGCAGTTTCTGATGGCCGGACGGAAATCACGGTCGATGTTATGGCGTCTTCCAGGACGTAAACCTTTCCGTTTAGACTCTTGTTTATCCGCTGCCAAAGCATTATCCAATATCGTTTTAATGAAATTCATGCATTCACACACACTCACATTCAGCTAAATGAAAGGATCACCATCGACGACAAATAAATAAATGAAAGAACAAGTTTTCAAGCTAACGACGCACTACTGGCATTGAAAATCATTTGGTCAAACGAATCAATGGCAAAATGTTTGAGCAAAATCTGCGATCTCTGAAAAAAACTTCTGATCTCTGATGTTGAATGATTCACAGGATGACTGGTGTTGGTAGGTTAAACAATAAGGAATACAACACCGCCGCGGGAACGCAAAGTTGGGCTATTTCAGCTAGTTCTATTCAAGTTTCGCTGATGCAAATCAAGTATAAAGTTGTTCTAAAAATAGACCGCCGCTGAAGGGTAAATTTGATAGAAAACCTATGGAAAAACTGTCAAATTCACAAACGCATCCGCAACGTATCAATTGTGGGCCAACCATAAGAGAGTCTCATTGTTACTTTGGTCCTTTTGAATAGCTGTCCGAGATTTAGTTGACGAAAACATGACAGCTGTACAAACATAGCTAGACGAATAACAATGTACCCAAAAAATGAGAATTCAAGAGATTGTAGGAACTATAAGTAACCTTATCCATGTTTTCATACCTTTCTACAATGGTAAAAAGATTGAGAAATAACCTAGGTAGTTGACAAAAACACATTTTTGTCCAAACGGCGCCGTATAACGTACAGAGCGAGAGTACCGTAAGTGCGCTATATTTTGCGCATTTAAGAAATTATAAATTTGATATCATTATGGAAGAGGCCTAGAAAGAGTTACACGATTCTTGTCTTGCTCTTATTACGTTGTGTCAAGTCTATTAAAAGAGCGCAATGCAGTACACCTCGTTACTGATCAGAAATTTATTAAAAAAAAAAATTTCTGGATTGATGTATGTGTTCCTAATTATGCGCACTAGAATTAAGATATTCCAAATTTTGCGCACTTGTGTTCCTAATTGTGCGCACCATAATAAACTAATAAATACTTATGCAAACATTGAAAAAAATTGTGTGGTATAGTTTTAGCGGTATAAATGAATTTTGATAGTAAAGTATACCCTACTTAGTCTATTAATTTGCGACCTAGCTAGAAATCGATTTATGTTTAAAAAGTGATAGTTAGAAAAATTTTCATTTGTGTTTCTCAGAGACTTCTATTCATTTGTGAACACATCAGTATTAACGGGTGTCCACTAAAAAATGAGAATGATTTCAATACTTTTCCATCAGAACAAAAACGGCCGCATAGAAATGTCACTTTAGATGAATGAATCGTTGCACTCTCCAGAAAATTTTCATACACTCTTATTTCACTCTAACATGTTCAGTCGTGTTCAGCATGCCGTCGAAACAGGAAGAACTGCGCGCGCGTTGTACAATTCTTTCAAGCGAACGAAGATCGTGGAAAAAAATACACGGTGGACCATTTTTGTCGTGAAAAAGTTCCGGTATCCACCGTATACCGTATCCTGGCATGCATGAGAGTAACCCGGAAGAAAGGTTGCGGCCGTCCAGCGAAAATAATGAATGAGAAAACGCTCCGCTCGCTGCGCAGCATGTTCAACAACAAGGATTCGGTAAGTCAACGGGAAGCAGCCCGAAAGTTCCATTGTTCGAAGTCACTCATCTGCAAGACGCTAAAGAAAGAAGGAATAGTGTGTAGAAAGAAAACCAGATCCCCAGAGTACACAGATGAGCAGATTCAAACCGTGAAATCCCAATGCCGCTGGATGACTCGGAATTACGGCGGAAAATCTTTCGTTCTGGACGACGAAAGCTACTTTCCTCTTTCGAAGTCTCAGATACCGGGAAACGACCGTTTCTACACTAAGGACAAATCTACTACTCCTCCAAAAGTAATGTATAAGTTCAAGCACAAATTTGAATCGAAGGTTATGTTATACATCGTAATATCCGATAAGGGTATTTCGAAGCCGTGGTTCAAACCAAGCGGTTTGACCATCAACCAGGAGGTGTACCAAAGAGAGTGTTTGCAGAAAATACTCATCCCATTTCTTAAACAACATCACTCGGATGGCAAATACGTGTTTTGGCCGGACAAGGCATCATCGCACTACGCAAAAAAAAACGCTAACGTTTTTGGAGAGCCAAAATATACCATATGTCCCAAAAGACCGGAATCCGACAAATTTGCCACAGTGCCGTCCTATCGAGGATTTCTTCGGTCTTTTGAGCTCCATGGTATACAAGGATAATTGGAAGGCCAAGAACACCAAGCAACTTACCAACAGGATCAAAAGCTGCATCCGAAAAATCGATGTGGCTGCCGTCCAACGGCATGTTCCAGCATAACGACTAAGCTGCGCCGCACGGCGGACCACGGACCATATGACAATATTCACTAAACTCAGTTTGAAGATTTAAGTTGACCCTTTTAATAAAATAAATCAGTTTGAACAAAACTTCACTGGTATTTTTTTCCTGACCCATTCTTTTCGTTCTCATTATTTAGTGGACACCCGTTATGTGGAATTTTCCATGGATTTTTGCCAAAAAATATGTGTGGATTATTTGCCGTGCAGGTTGACAAGATATTGGTTTCCGGTTTATCTTTGCCTTATAAGGTTGAATATCAGGTAAACGGAACGCTTTTTCAAAAACATCCTCTTCAACAGCGTTGGTGTTCTGTCCCGCGGTTTCATGTGAACAACTTGTAGTGGCGTCTTTTTCAGCAATAGCATTTTCTGATGTGCTCAGATTGTTCAACCAATTGTTAGGTGACATCAAGAAAAACTGCACGATGATCAACTGTAACAAATGAAAAATCTTTTTAGTATCATGTAATATAAATTAATGGTTTGTTTGATTAGTTTGATTCACCAAATCCATCTTCAACGGAATGGCACCCTGTCGAACTAAGATGCCACGAGTGACCATTTGCATGGCTTTGGCCAAATTATCCGAGGAATATACTTTCCCTCGGAAGCCAACATGATGAACTGTAAATAATAAGGAACATGGTGAAAAAATGGATGCCATATTTTGCGCATCAAATTATGCAAATTTTCTGATAAAGTGTTACACAAACAGCAGAAATGTTATGTGATGAAGGTAGTACATACCTGTTTTCCTCATTTGATAGTGATTTCAGCTTTTTAAACTGTTTATCTGGTAATAAAATCTCTTGTGACAATTGACACTTGTCTTAGCCCATACGCTAACAGGGCGGAAAATTTGATGATTTAGAAGTGCGCAAAACTGTTTACGAACGGCGGTTTTAGGTATGAGCATTTTTTTTCATAATGTATCCCATTAATCGAAAGTCAACACAATTAACTAGCTTTTCGTGTCGAAAGTCAATTAAAAAAATGCAGCAAATCATAGTTACAGCACGAAATATACAAAACTGCGCAAAATTAGGCAATGAGCAAAATATGGCGGACTTACGGTAAAATCATTGTCGCTAGTCGATAAATTCGGTTTTCAACTGAAACCATAATGTATCGGTAGTTGCGCACTCAATGCTTAACAAGAACATCTGGCAGCACTGGCATTGAACTGAGACAAATATTGTGGATCGATAAGCTTCTTGAGCATTCAAAAAAAAATCGACACATTGTTTCCACGTGAAACGCACGTAATTTTCGTCCACTGCCAAAACCAGTAATAAACACGTGGAATTCATGTAAGAGCAACGTGATTTCCACGTAATTCACATTCTACATGAAAATCACATAAATGTTACATGATTTTTCACGTACAATTTACTGGCACATAATTTACGATCAGTATTTTGGGTTTTTAACTCTTCTTGATAGTCTTTTGGCTTTTAATTCTTCTTTATAGTGCTCACACCTCAACTTTTTTATTCAATGCCGATGGAATGAAAAACAACCACAGCACTGTTTTCCTAGCAAAATTTCTCATCCACCACAACCTCAGTAAGAACTTCCTCTGAACTTGAAAGCGAGTTGAAAACTACCAGTTTGTTGTTTTTATTTGATTGTATAGTTGCTTCAAGCATACACACTGGTTGAAATTATAACATTTTTGTTTTGATTTAACTCTATCACAGATATGTAAAAATGATGGCTATGTTAACTATGAAGTATTGTTGGTTCAATTCTAACATTTCTTTGAGCTAAACATATTTTGTGGTTGAAACAAAATTGTGTTTATCATAGGTATCAACTATCGGGATTGTTATTTCAATCTCTCGTCATTTCTTTCCGTGAACGCGCCGTTGCGCTCATCATTGTAGCTGGGCCTTTACCAAGATTCTCGCAGTTCAAACATGAGTACAGATACGCTGTACCCATTTCGCGACGGATATTCAGAGAAAATGAGCGTTAGAAAGAACAAAAAAAGCGACTATTAACAAAAAAGTCACTGTAGTTACCCTACACTCAGCGAAATATAATTAAAAATTTCATAAGGTACAACCTATGGAGGATGCTTTTGAGTTTCATAAGTGTAACTTAAACATGAATGAATTTTGTCTGGCACGACGGTATTTACAAGCATTTATATAGGCTAGTGGTCAAGTTACTGGTTCCGTAATTTCAACGTTGAAGGTTCGACTCTAGGATTATTTTTCATAAGGCAAATTAATGAAATTCATACTGTTTTCTTATGGCAAAAATCATAATGCAATTTTATGAATATCGAAAGTTTATTGCGCTTAGTGTATACATAACCTTCAGTATAGAATATTTGAGGCAATAAATATAAAATTTGAGAAATGAATTCAATTATCAAATATTGTCAGCTGAAAGCAGTGTGCGAAAAATTCAAATTCAATAATCAGTATCCCGTGAATTTATCCAACATCCATCTCGTCATTCACCGATTCGGTGCAAAACTGAATGTTCAGAAAAGCCAAAATTCGGTGCTAGCAAGAACACATTCAGTCAGAATGTTTGCAATTATTGTGTTTTGTGATGCTTTTCTCTTTTTGTTTTGACTGATTAAGCCAGAGATCTGTATAGAAAATGTGTCGGTAGCATCCTGTGTGAATGAAGACATTCGGTGCGGGTCACCTTTTTGGAGGGGGCCGAATGCTTGTGTTCGTTCGTTCATTGCTGTTTCTCTTTATTAGTAATTCGTGTGTTCAGCAAAGACCTAAGAATTGAATGCTGTTGTTTTTCGCACTCATTTCGGGCAGTCAATTTTTTCACACACTGGCTGAAAGTCTCGGTAATAAAGCCAATAAATGTCGATTATTGTCGCCCTTTTTGGTATGAAGGAAGCCTAGTTCTCGAAATACTGCCGCGCAATTAGGAAATTTTGCGACAATTTCGAGAAACATGAGTGTTTTCATCCCGAAGTCATGGCTTGAAAATACCCACTAGGTGTCACGTTAAGGCAGCAGAAAAAAAACCGCTTATGTTCTAAATGAATATAGTTTTCTTTTTCTAGGTTTCATCCACAAAACGTACTTGGAATTCGCCACTTTGCTGATACGCTTGGTTGCACACAACTGGTGACCTCAGCTGATCGTTATATTCATCAATATTTCTCGAAAGTTGCTTTTTCTGATGAGTTTCTAACGCTGAACTTCGAAGAGTTGATAGACATAGTTCGTCGTGATGAGCTAAATGTGCCGACGGAGGAACGTGTTTTTGATGCTTGTATGAAGTGGGTTAAATTTGATCAGCAGACTCGCTCTGGATTTTTGCCAAACATTTTGGCAAGTATTCGGCTGCCCCTTTTATCACCGCAGTTCCTGGCCGATAATGTCGCAACAGAAGAGCTGATTCGTACATCACACAAATGTCGGGATTTGCTCGACGAGGCTCGAGATTTTCACCTCATGCCAGAGCGCAGGGCACTTGTTTCTGCATCCCGCACAAGACCGCGATGTTGTGGTTACGTAATAGGGCAAATATATGCAGTTGGAGGTACGTCATGACTTCTTTTTGTAACGCAATAATTGAGAACCATCTTGGTAACAAATGTTATTGTAAAATCATTTCTTTTTTCTAGGATTAACAAAGAACGGAGAGTCTGTCAGTACGGTGGAAATATACGATCCCATTACAAAAGAATGGAAAATGGGCGAAGCTATGTCAATGCTACGGTCAAGGGTAGGTGTAGCTGTTATGGAAGGAAAACTATACGCATTCGGTGGATTCAATGGAACAGAACGGTTAGTTTGGATGAGTATCTTTATTCAATTTTATCTATTTACAATTCTCTTTTAATTAGGTTATCCACTGTTGAGGTATATGATCCTGTGTTGAAAAAGTGGAGTCAAGGTAAGAATGTTTCCTCACCTTTTAAAGTGCACAAAAAAGAATAATTATTCTGTTCGTTGTAAAATGGCTCGGATTTGTTGAATCTTTAAAAAATGCGCATACCTTGTTGCTGGATGCAGTGGCATACTTTACTCATTTTTAACCAGTTTGTCACATACACATCTTGGTTTCTATCCTCCTCAATTCAAAGTCATGGTCATGGTCATAATTGACCCTTTTATGGATCTTAATATATTTAGAATAAATTTAAAATTGATCATGATACGAAAACGAAAAAGTCATACCTCGATATGAAGCAACCTTGATATGACGTAACTCGATATAAAGAAATTTGGGATGTTTTGAAAAACGTCAATTTAGAAACTAGCTTTCGGTTTAGTGGTTTTAGAAATTTTGGGCACATTTGTATCGTTTTTCCGCATAAGGTATGAACTAATAAAAATATATATACCGTTCAATTGTTTGTTTGCAAAAGCAGCTGTACCCAATTTGGAAAAAAAAACTCATAAAACGTCATAGTTATACCAAGCGTAGTGAAGGTTTTATGTTTGTTTGTATGGCTAACCCTGTTAAGTGGGGGCGACTCCGGCGTAGTGGTCATCCATACCTCTCACGCCAAAGTCACGAGATCGAATCTCACCTCCGGACAAGTTACGAAAATACCCAAAAGGTATTTGAGTGATTACGACGGGAGATGAACCAGCCCAGGGCTCGATAATAAAGGAATAATAATAAAAATAATAACCCTGTATAACATGCAATGCTGTAATCGGACTTATTTTGAATCCGCTAGTATATTTATACACGAACTGATGCTTGCCCACAGGAAAAAAAACGCCAATAAATCGATTGCCACTGATTTCATCCTGTGCAGAATATGAGAAGTGGCTCATTTTGCCCCATTTCACCCTAAATCGGTGTGTTTTTCAGTGTATACTCCGATAACAACAATTGCCACAGTATTTTTTGCTTGAAAAGGGACATATCTTATGTGTAAAACTCTGTGGAACAGAATGGTGTTGGTTTCATGCTCTGCCGGGGTTGAGAAATGATCCATTTTGCCCCATTTAACCCTAAACATGTGTTTTTCCATTTTTACTCCGATATCTTCAATTGCCGCTGTATTTTTTGCTAAAAAATGGACACATCTTATGTGAAAAACTCGGAGGAATTGAATGGTGTTGGTTGCATGCTGTGCCGGGGTTGAGCAATGGTCCATTTTGCCCCATTTTATCCTAAATATGTGTTTTTTCAGTTCTGATAACTAAAATTGCCACTGTATTTTTTGCTTGAAAAGAGACACATCTTATGTGAAAAACTCTGAGAAATCGAATGAAGTTGGTTTCAAGCTGTGCTAGAAATGGTTAATTTTGCCACATTTTCCCCTAAACGTATTTTTACGTTTTTACTCCGATAACTAGAATTGTCGCAGTATTTATTACTTGAAAAAGGATATATCATCTGTGACAAACTCTGATAAATCGAATGGCGTTGATTTCATGCTGTGCCGGGGTCGAAAAATGGTCCATTTTGCCCCGTTTTACCCTAACCTTGTGTTTTCCATTTTTTCCGATAACAACAATTGCCGCTGTATTTGTTGCTTGAAAGGGGACATATCATATGTGTCAAACTCTGAGGAACCAAATGGTGTTGGTTTCATGGTGTGCCGGGGACGAGCAATGGTTCATTTGGCCTCATTTTACCCTAAACGTGTTTTTTTTTAAATTTTTAGTCCGATAACTACAATTGCCGCTGTATGTTTTGCTTGAAAAGGAACATAACTGTAAAAAACTCTGAGGAATCGAATGATGTCGGTTGCATGCTGTGCCGGAGCCGAGCGATAGACCATTTTGCCCCATTTTACCCTAAACATGTGTTTTTTCAGTTTTTACTCCGATAACTACAATTGCCGCAGTATTTTTTGGTACTAGTTTCATGCTGTGCCATCTTGTAGGTAGGATTTTCAACCAGTTTAATTTCATGGTCTCCTAGTAAATGTTCATAAACAATTGTCATTTGAACTCACATTGAAGCTCGAACGTGCAGCAAAACTTTGCTTTTCAAAATGTTGAATAGTGATATTGTGAAAGTTTATTTAAACTCTAATCACAAGAAGCAGCGAGTAGTGCAGCTTCTGATAGCGAGAGGTGTGAGTCAACTGTGTCTAAAGAAAGTGACGAATTGGGTGAAACAGTTTACTCGATGCTGGGTAAATGCGCACGGAAAGGAACGTTTTTATGAGAGAAACAACGACTGACTAAATCAAACATTCGAGGTAAGGATTGCAACATTTTAAGAACGTTTGGCCTATGGAACTTAGTTTAACTAGAGTATGGCAATAACTGGTGCGATGCGTAAATGCGATAGTGATGTGAAGTGGTACACTTGCCATGACTGGTACATCTACCCTATCATGACAGAAACATAATCATTACATAAGGGAACGTGCATTACTTGCGTCACGCAAAAAAAAACTTTTTATAACCACAACCCCCCCCCCCCCCTCCCTTGTATGGACCTTCACCTTTTTTTTGTATGGATAATATTTTTATTTATTCTTTTTCGTCTCGATTTAAAAAAAAACTCAATAGACTGGTTCCTAACCTAGGTTTCTAATTTTATTCCTGAACACACATTTAGTCATATTAAAATCAAAAACAGCACTCACACAGCACGATCAAACACAGTTGTGGTGCATACCGACCTAGCCACAGTCTTACTCAACATATATGCACGATCAACCGAGTGCGATATGGATTGCTTATGCTTGGTAAGCATTATCGGTATAAACATCCAACATCGTTCAACGGACGATAAATGCTTATGCTGACGCAGCGTGTGCTACGCGATCGGCACCCGATGGCAACGAATGCTTATGCTGACGCAGCGTGTGCTACGCGATCGGCACCCGTTTAGCTTTAAGAAAGAAACATTAAATAAACGTATTATTGTTCCAACCACCGAGTGATTCACTACATATCACATGGCGATCCTCTGCCAGTGATTCGAATTAATTAATTAATTAACAGTGAAAAATAGTTAGCAACATGTTAAAGATAAGTGTGAAAAGCAAAATCTAGGAAAATGGTGTGAAAGTGCGAAAACCAACTGCATCCGCTATCCGCGGTACGAATGCAATTTAATTGTGACGATGAGCCAGACAGTTAGTGCACGATGGGAAAAACTAATTCTAAGTCGGCAGTGACCTATAATGCGGACCCGCAGATTCGCATAGTTAACAACCAAGAACTACATGGTGAAATTTTGGAAAATAGCGAAGTGTTAATCTATGTGATTTTAATGCTTGTAGTTATTCATTTGTCTATTACTTTATACAAAGTCCTCATGAAAAAAGAGAGGAGACGAGCACTACGATATGCTAAAAGTATAGAAGAACTACCAAAAGTCTAAAAAAAAAAAAAAAAGTATGGCAACATGACGAGCAAACGGAACTGTAATGAAGAGATTGTAAAACAGTGCAGGGAACACTTTGAACGGGAAAAAAGATATTGGCAGAGATTGAAAACAAAACGGATTGCCATTTCAAAGGAGCAATTTGAAGCAAAGAATGCTATCATCGAATATTTGTACAACATGGCAGCCGGTGCAGCATTAAAAATCGAAACAATAAGTGTTATAGATGATTTGATGTGGGACTATCGCGAGTTAATGATGAATGTGGCGGACTACAAGGAGATGATTGGAGATGAATATGCATAGATATGCATAGGAGAATATCAACATGTGTAGAAAGGCTGGAAACAACATTGGCTAGAGATGACGATAGCTTTACTTCTAGGAACAATCAGGACTTATGGACGCAGCTGAAAGGTGCATCCATACAAGAGAAGTATCGTCCAATTAATTTTTTATTTATTCCAAATATATAATCATGTTATTTTTAGGAAAGAAAAGAGCTTAGATTTAAATCCAAAATGGAAAGAAAATGTAAGTAATGTTATAAGAATTCAATGGATAAGTTTTTTGAAGCAGGAGATAGTTTAAGCAGATTGCTCGACAATCTAAAGAAAAACAGGAATTTAAGCAAAGCTACAAAGGATAAAAAAATTATTCAAGTAAATAGTACCTTAGAAGTACTTAAAAATATTGTTGTCGAGTTCGAAGGGAATGAAAATCATGAATTATTAAGAACCAGATACGTTCAATTAAAAAATGTAGCAAGGGAGTGCATCCAATTATTACAGGAAAACCCTTTGGAAAGGATTGAGATTGAAAAGGAGCAAGAAATACAAACAGAGGAGGAATTAGATAGAAGAAAGGAAACAGAAGATAAAGCAGGTACAATAAAATCGAAGGAAATTGAATCTGAAATCGATTCAGAGTTAGAATCAGAAATAGGCTCCGAAATAATCAAAATGACGACTTTAGACCTTAATGTAGCCATAAAATTGGTAGATAAATTTGACGGAAATCAATCGAAAATTTCAAGTTTTCTTGAATCGATTGATTACCTTTTTCAAACTTATAGTAATGTACCCGAACAAAACATCTTAAGTTTTCTTAAGATAAGATTAATTGGTCCTGCACATGGATCTATAAATACTGCAAATTCTGTAGCAGGAGCGAAGGAGCTACTTAAACAGAAGTTCGGAATAAAAATAACACCACAGGCTATCCAAAATGAAATGAGTAATACAAAACAAAAACGAGAAACTGTATCAGAATTTGGTGATAAAATAAGTGCGTTAGCAAGTAAACTTGCTGCCGCTTATGTTTCACAAGGAACATTTAGTGATGAGTCAGCAGCATCGGACATAGTGCAACCTATTGCTGTGAATGCCTTCACTACAGGAATCAGAGACGCGCAAACAGCTTTCTTCGTAAAAGCTAGGAACCCTACACATCTGAACAAAGCTATTTCAGATGCGTTGGAAGTTTCTCCAACGACATCTACTAACTCGGAAAATGTATTATATTTTCAACAAGAAAAATTTAGGAGTAATTTTCACACATGGAGAGGCCGAGGATCTGAAAGACAACGAGGTTTCTCCAGAGGACGTGGTAATTACCGTGGAAGAAGTGATTATCACCAATCAAATCGTAACAGAGGTAATTACCGAGGAAGAGGTAATTACCACAATACCGATCAAAGACCCCAAAATAATTATTCGAATTATAATAACTCCAACAGACAAAACTCAGATAGACAACAAGGTCAAAGAGGAAGGAATAGGCAAGCCAATATAGTAGCTGGAGACTACCCAGAACAAGCAGCAAGGGAAGAAGAGGACGTTGCAAACGTCATTGATCTTTTTCGTGACTAACGGACGAAAAAGACTACCTACCATCCATATGACAATAGAAAATGAACAAATACCATTTATACTTGATAGTGGAGCTAGTTGTTCAATTATTGCTGTACAACTGGTTTCATCAACATTAAAAATCAACAGAAACGACACAATTAAAATTCGAGGTGTTAACGGAAACACGACAGCAAGAGGAAGTATTAATGTAAACCTCAATTATGGAGATTTATCATTTCAACAAAAATTATATGTTGTAAATGATTTACCTCCTAATGTACCAGCACTACTTGGTACAGATTTTCTATTAAAATATGAAGCGACACTGAATTTTAAAAGAAGTACAATTATAGTTACTGTAGGTGGTGATAGGGTAGAATTACCTGTAAATTCTCCACTTGCAGCTATGATATGCGTACCAGCGAGATCAGAAATAACAGCATTTTTAGACGTGGATTTCAAAACAGAACACGTTTTGTTAAATGAAGAAATTAAACCTCATGTATTCATTGCAAACACAATTATTAGACCTATAAATGGGAGAATACCGGTAAAAATTTTAAATGTATCAAACAAACCAGTAATTTTGAATGAACTGAAACCAAAATGAACAAACTTGAAAATTATGACATTATTCAATTAAAAGAACTGGAAGAAAACACAGAAAGAGCAAATAAATTGTTAAAGGAGTTGAAACTCAACCATTTGAAAGGTGAAGAAAAAGCTATTATTTCCAAAATATGCTTAAAATACAAGGACATATTTTGCCTTGAAGGAGATAAATTGACGGTAACAAAAATTTTTACACCTTCAATTGCCGTAAAAGAGAAAACACAGCCGGTTTATACAAAACCATACAGGTTACCAAATTCTCAAAAAGACGAAGTAGCAAAACAAATTAATAAAATGCTAGAAAACAATATAATAGAGGAAGCTAAGTCCGAATGGAATAGCCCTGTACTTTTAGTACCAAAATAATCATGTAATGATGATAAAAAATGGAGACTAGTAATAGACTATCGAAAAGTTAATAACGCAATCCAAAATGATAGGTTTGAACTTGGTAACATAGAAGATATTATAGACTCGTTGGCAGGAGCCAAGTATTTTACACATCTTGACCTTTCTCAAGGATACTATCAATGTGAAATAGATTCTGAGAGTCGACCAATAACAGCTTTTACAACAGCCTCAGGTCAGTTTCAAATGACTAGGCTACCGATGGGTTTAAAAATAAGTCCATCAACTTTTTCAAGGCTTATGACAGTTGCGATGTCTGGCCTGTGTATGGAAAAATGTCTAATTTATTTAGATGACATAATAATCTTCGGAAAGACACTAAATGAACATAATAAAAATCTTATTTCAATTTTTGAAAGACTAAGAGGAGTGAATCTCAAACTTAATCCTTCAAAATGTAATTTTCTAAAACAAGAACTAATTTATTTAGGACATTTCATTTCAGCAGAAGGAATTCGTCCTGACCCTTCAAAAGTAGAATGTGTGGAAAACTGGCCTACCCCAAAAACGGCAGACGAAGTAAAGCGCTTCGTAGCATTTTCCAATTATTATAGAAAACATATAAAAGATTTTTCAAAAATATCGATTCCATTGAATAAGCTGACTAAAAAAGGAGTTCCATTCGAATGGACTGAAGAATGCCAACATGCTTTTGAAACATTGAAACTAAAATTCTTGAATCCACCAATACTGGATTACCCTAATTTCGATAAAGAAAATACATTCAAATTACAAACAGATGCATCAGGTTTTGCTTTAGGAGCAGTGCTGTCTAACCAGGATGGGAGACCAGTAGCATTTGCCTCCAGAGCCCTGAATAAATCTGAACAGAACTACGGAACAATAGAAAAAGAGCTTCTGGCAGTAGTTTGGTCCATTAGACATTTCAGACCATATTTATTCGGAAGAAAGTTTGATCTAGAGACCGACCATAGACCATTAGTTTATCTTTTTTCAATAAAAGATCCTTCAAGCAGATTAACCAAATTTAGATTAGCACAGGAAGAGTATGATTTCAACATTACTTATATACCGGGAAAAGATAATGGCAGATGCTTTATCTCGCATTACAAGTACAGATCTAAAGGAGATAAATAAGAAAATAGAAAAAGACGTTCTTGTAACAACAAGAAGTATGAAATTAAAAGAAACCAATACAGACCCAGTAATTGGAATGCCTGGCCAGCATCCTTTGACAGGTCAAGCTATTGAGATAATATTTGATGAAAAGCAACAATTACCTGAAGTGAAATTTTGTGACTTGAAGAAACAATTAATTATAAAACCAGCGAAGACACTAATCCAGTTACGACGGATAGCTGTAATGCAGAGAAAAATATGCGATAATGAAAAAATAAACAAGCTCGTTTTAAAAACAAATAATTATGCAACGAAATTTTATAATGAGTTATACACTAATAACTTAAATAATGGCATGCCACCAATACGAATATTGAATACAAATATAAAGCATATAACAGACAAGGAAGAACAAAAATTAGTCATGAACGATTTTCACATACTGCCAACAGCAGGACACTCAGGTATAAAAAAGACATTAAAAAATATTCAAAGTAGATATTTTTGGACAAGTATGTCAAAAGATATAACAAATTTCATTAAATCATGCGAATCATGTCAAAGAAACAAACACATTAAACCAAAACAAACACCAATGATAGTCACTACAACGGCGACTAGTGCATTCAGTAAAACTTATTTAGATCTTGTAGGCCCATTGTTACCTAGTAACGATGGCCACAAATACATTTTGACGACACAGTGTGAATTAACCAAATTCATAACTGCAACACCAATTAAGGATAAATCAACGGAAGTTGTCGCGAAAGCTTTTGTTGAAAATGTTCTTTTGGTATATGGTATACCGGACGAGATAACGACCGACAGAGGGACAGAATTTATGTCCGATTTGTTTAAGAAAATATGCGAACTTTTACAAATAAACAAATTAAATTCTTCAGCATACCATCATCAAACGGTGGGAGCTTTAGAGAATTCTCATAAAACATTAGGAAACTTTTTAAGAATTTACGCTTCAGGAACACCAGGAAACTGGTCATCTTGGATTAGATTTTATCAATTTGCTTATAATACCACTACTCATTTAGAGACTAACAAAACGCCATTTGAACTAGTTTTCGGAAAAATTTGTAAACTACCTTCAAACTTAACAGATACACAATCCCCAGATCCAATTTATAACATAGATGATTATGAAAAGTTATTGAAATATAAATTACAAAAAACTCAACTAGAAACACAACAAAAGTTGATAAGATCGAAGATTGAAAGAGTAGCAAAGAATAATACCAATTCTAAAGAAATTAATTATAGCCCAGGACAATTAGTTTTGATAAAAAACGAGTTAAAATCAAAACTACACAATATATATTTAGGACCATTTTCAATAGTATCGGATAAGGGAACAAACGTTGAAATAAGAATAGGTAATAAAACTGATACTATACACAAATCAAGGGTTAAAGCATTCATTACTAGGGCGCAGGATACTTGACAATAAAAAGATGTAAGAGGTTAGATAAAAATTATTTTACATAAAATAGGACGTGTGGTGCATACCACATACATTATTGATAATTATAGCAAAACACGGATATGAAATATCAATTTAAAGCAATTATTATCAGTATTTACGCTTATAATGATTTGTCATGTACCTTATTGATATGAAGTATCAATATTGGTAACAACGTGATGGATACGAAGTATTCATTGCGGAACGACAATCATGATGGGTAAATGGGATATAATAATTTAAAATTTGTAACTAGAAGATAAAAATTTTAAAAAATATATATAGGGCGTGTGGTGCATACCGACCTAGCCACAGTCTTACTCAACATATATGCACGATCAACCGAGTGCGATATGGATTGCTTATGCTTGGTAAGCATTATCGGTATAAACATCCAACATCGTTCAACGGACGATAAATGCTTATGCTGACGCAGCGTGTGCTACGCGATCGGCACCCGTTTAGCTTTAAGAAAGAAACATTAAATAAACGTATTACTGTTCCAACCACCGAGTGATTCACTACATATCA